>CM019167.2:84340812-84532996 GCA_009739505.2 Apolygus lucorum
AAGAACTCCGCCGATCAGAACCCATGAAAATGGTCCATTGAAAAACTAGTAAAAGCGATTGTCAAATCTTACCTCATTTTCTAGAGTGAAATAGTAATAATTTTAGATGA
Source organism: Apolygus lucorum (assembly GCA_009739505.2). Lineage (NCBI taxonomy): Eukaryota > Metazoa > Arthropoda > Insecta > Hemiptera > Miridae > Apolygus > Apolygus lucorum. The sequence continues at coordinate 84,340,923 of CM019167.2, forward strand.
GGTATGGAAAAAATAACTTGATCGTAGGATCCAGCAATTCATCAAGATTACAAATCAGTCGGGAAAATTTGAAAAATGTGACTCAATTTGGAACACCAACAATATTTGTAAGAGTGTTCTGAAATTTCGATATCGATGTAAATACCATAACATCCAGGCTAACTCATCATTGCTTGCATGTGACACATGCCATACGACCGCAACGCTTGATGCACCTTGTCAGCCAAAAGGTTAAATAGTACTGACATTTTAGATTCGACTGGGACCATCCTGCGCTCTGTAGGACCAGCCGTTCGCTCCCCATGAGAACTCAAGGGTTAGATTTACAATGAACCAGAGACACGAGTGTGAATTGCAAGACAGGCCTAAATCTCCGTCCAAATTTTAGCTGACCAAAATGCGATCGCTGTTCGTTACTTCGAGCTGAGTTTGAAGCATTTATTTCTTCAAATAAACTTGATTGTGAAGCGAAAATATGGTAGGTGATCAATTCAGTAAAATAACAAACCTTTGTGTAATAATTGCAGCGTTTTCTTGCTCGATTCCAAAGATTCATTATTGAAAATATGGGTGTTTGGGACTCGTCTATCACATACAAGGAGTTTTTTCTTCTCGATAATCCTAGCGAAGATTTATAACATTCCATTATTTAATCTTCTCTCCACATTGCTACGGCCCTGCCTCAACAGAATTTAAACATAGAAAGAATCCCGCCAACTGAGATGGAATAGGCTCAAAATTGACTGTGAACAATTCGAAAAACTAATCAATACAAAATGGTGAAGGGTGGAAATGAAGTGGGTCACATTGGTCCAACTTAATGGTCCCAAATATTAACAACAGAGTAGAGAGAGTTTCTCCATCATTTTCAATTGGTGAGTTATGAGCAGTGGCGTCTCCTCCAGGCAAACATAGCAAACACTGTTTGCCCCTTACTACATGCATGCGAAATAAATAAATAAATTTTTGTTGAGATTCTTCTATATTTCCATTTTTTGCAAGTAATATTTAGCCAATTTTGGAAAACTTTTACAATATTTAGGGACTATTTCATTATTATCTAGGAAGTTAGATTAAATAGGAGAATGGAATAAGAAAGTACGTATTTTGTCTTGGATACTAGCCCGCAACACACCAGAGAGTTGAAAAGGTCGGTAACTTAGTCGCGAACTAGCGCGGGGCCTGGCAATGCAAGGCAAGCAGTTAAAAAACGCTGCAAATTATTACACAATGGTTTATTATTTTTCTATATAGATCACTCGTCAACAAAATCACCAACCATCCAATATGAAAAAAAAAAAAAAAAAATCGAAAAAAATTGAAAAAAAATGAAATTTTTTTTTAAAAAATCAAAATCACCAACCATCGATTGCATTTCGGTCAGCTCTAATTTGAACGGAGATTAGGCCTCTTCTGCGATTCACACTCGTGTTTTGATTTATATATATATATATTTCAATATAAACCCTTAAATTTTCGTAGGGAGCGAACGGTTTGTCCTACAGAGCTCGGCGTGGTCTCAAAAAATTCTAAAAATTCTATAGAATCTTAAATTGAAGGAAAAATAATACCTTTATGTCTAAATTTTTTGAGTTACGGCGTTTTCAAAATTTCAAAATTGATTTTGGAACCCTTACAAGTGACCTACATCAACCAAAAGCTTCGGGGCACAACTAGACCCCAAATGGAGCCTACATACCAAATTTCATCAAAATCGGTCAATGCTAAGTGGCAAAAGTGCCGCGTACGGCGGACGGCGTACGGCGGACGGCGTACGGCGGACGGACGGCCAAATTTTTATTCGATTTTTGGATTCTACGTACCTTGAAACGTAAACCATCAAATTTTCAGGGGGTGTTAAATTTTTTTTTTCTTGGTCGATTCCAAAGGTTCATTATTGAAAATAATAAACCAAAAGAAACACTCAAAACGGTTGGAAATTTAGGCCTGGGCAAATTTTACAGGATTATGCCCGCAAACGCACGTTTTTTGAGCATTAACCCCCCCCCCCCTTAAAAAGCAAAATTCGAAATTCCGGCGACGTAGTGCACAACTAGATAGTTTTCCGCGTCGAAAAAAAGAAGAACCACGAAAATCGGTTGAGAACTAAGGCCTGGGCAGACGACACAAGATTTTGTTACACACACACCTTGATACCGTTCACATCGCCCTTACTTTCTTCTATTAGATTTTACAAAAAAGTGAAGTGCAATTCGACTGGGACCCTGGCTTGACACTGATACACATTCCTGGAAACAACCTGGTAAGATAATTCGCACTTTATATACGGTCTAGCTGGAAATTCCGACTAATTCGTGTGTTGGTGTTGGGAGAATGGCGACGCCATTTGACCAGGGATTCAATGGCGCTGTCAAAAAGCGCTGTCGATTTTGTTATTACCAATAGTTCCAACTTATTATCTAAAAAATTTAAGACGGATTTGAGGGAAGCAATCACGGAGCTCACTGCGATGTTCAATGAGACGAAACGGGAAATTTTGAAGCAGAGAACGCCTTCAGACTCCCATCGATCGCTGGTTTCGGGGATCCCGAGTTTCTGTGATGCCTTAAAGAACAATCTGCGTTCTAAACCTAAAAATGATTCACCGGAACTGACTTATAGGATCATCGTTAGGCCAGTAAATCCCATGAGGTCAGAAGAAACAAGAAATGTCATTAAATCTTCAATTAATCCGGTCGAAATGAAGGTGGGTATCAGTAGGATGACGTCAACGAGGGATGGGGCGATCATCGTTCAAACACAAAGCAGGGAGGAGCCCGAGAAAATCGCTTTGGAAATAAACAGCAAGTTGCAACATTCGTTGACAGCCCAACCCGTCGCAAAATTCCGCCCACGTCTAATAATATATAATATCGAGAAGAGAGAATGCTGCAGAAATAATTCGTAGCCAAAATGAAGGATTGATACACGAACAAAACTATTTTGAGGTGAAAACGTTACTTACGAGCAGGATTGACAATAATCGCAGGAGTTTGATTGTTGAGGTGGATCCAGAACTACGCCGCAGAATGTTGAAAACCAGCATCAAAATCAGATTCTCGATGTGTGGAACGGCTGACAACATTTTTCTTCGAAGATGCTATAAGTGTTCTTGTTTCCATCCTGGATGATCTGACGCTTGCACTAAACCGTTGGCATGCCCTAAATGTGCAGGTGATCATAAATACTCCGAATGTAATGTAACCAATCCTGCACAATATAAATGTGTTAATTGTTGCAATCACAACACTCGCGTAAATAACAATGCACTGAAGCGCGACCATAAACGCACTGCATTTGAACGAAACTGCTTGTCTTATCACGCCGGTATCGACAGACTCAAGGAAATCATCGATTATGGTAGAATCAATGAATGAAAATACATCACGTAACAGCGCCTGCAAATGTGGTCAATTAAACCTGCAACGCAGCCAAGCAGTGACGGCTAGTATAAACGAGCTAATTGTCAGAGAAAAGATTGATTTGATTGCTCTCCAAGAATTATATTGCAAAAATAATGTTATTTCAGGTATTTACAAAGGATGGCGCGTGTTCCGGGCTGGGAACAGGCGTAAGAGAGCGGCGGTAACTGTTATTAACCCTCGATTGGATGCGGTTCTTCTTTCGGAGTTCTCGGATGAGGATTTTGTCGTCGTGGAGGTCACGCTGCCTGGATGTTTTGCTTTTCTTTTCATTAGTGCATATTTTGACATTACACGAAAGATCGAACTGGATTTGAGGAAGATTAGTAATTTACTGCGGTCAGCAAAACAGTCAAAAATGGTATTTGGAATTGATACAAACAGTCGTTCGACGTTATGGTTTGACAGGGTCACTTCCAGGAGAGGGGAGGTTTTGGAGGAGTTTCTCTCGCAGGAAAATTTCTTCGTGATGAATGTTGACGACGGCAGTCCTACGTTCGAGACACGAAATGGATCAAGTACTGTGGATCTTATGCTGTGAACTGAGTCAATGGTGTCTTTGTTGACAGACTGGACCAATTGTGAAGAACAGATCTCGGACCAAAGACTTTTAACTTTTCAGGCGGGAGCTAAAAGTACTGAATTACAACTGGTACCAGACCTTGAACGGTTTAAATTTAGAGAAGCGGACTGGGAAAGGTTTGAAATTTTAGCTAACCGAAATGCGATCGCCGATCGTTTCTTTGGGTTGTACTCGGTTTTGCTTCTTTAGCAATCAGCACCTAATCAAATTTCTAAACGAAGGAATTCTTTATTTCTTCGAATGGGGTGTGAAGCGTTTAATTCTTTCAAATGAACTTGATTGTGAAGGTAAAACATGGTTGGTAGGTGGTGACAATGGCAAAGCTGAGTTCTTTGCAGGCGCATGATCAATACAGAAAAATATTGAACCTTTGTGTAGTAATTTGCAGCCTAGCTGTTTGCCTGACGAATATTATCACCTGACGCCCCTGGTTATGAGAATTTCCAAGTTACATTGTGAGCAACCCGCAGTAAACACCTACCTTGAGCACACAGCTCAAGTAAACACCTACTTTGAAAAGATGTGGATTCCCTCTATATTCGCCTATATTATAGCAAATTTGCCACAAAATCTGTACTTTTCTGGGGAGATCTGAACGGCTGGTGCCCCTACATTTGGTTATTGGTGCGCAAGATACCTGTTGGGAAGATGGAGGCGGGTAGGAGATTCGTTGAATGGTCACCAATCACTTTCACTCCGACCGGTTTTTTCGAAATGCCCATGCACTCCGCGAAAAAATAAATCGACGGCCTAATGAAAAAGGAATATTCGCACTGAAGAAAAATATTCGCACCATCCTAGATTCAGGAAACCACACTGTCTATCACCCCCGGCCTCGAAACAGAAAACTAACTGATTTTTGACCTGCCACCTGCCCTTCGTGAGTGGACGAGAGATGGAAGGCTTTGCGCATGCGCGGGACAGGTTTGTTTGGCAACAACATTAGAAGAGCTTTGTTTCCAGGAAGTCTGGAGGATTAGGCCGATCCGTCCTTCCCAAAAGGCCTGACAGCCAACCACACTTTGTTTCATTTCTTACCCAATTTAACCTCATACTTACTTCCTCTATTCAGGTACCTATAAAACAAAACTTTTCAAAATTTTTTTGTGTATTATCAGGAAATGAATCAGTATCAACATATTAATAACTTTCAACACTTCTGCTCTTGCCTTGGGCCTGTGTAGAGAACACAATAATTTCGTTTCTGAATTGGTAATTTGGCACCAAAATTTAACATCAAAATTTTAGAGTTTTATCAAATCAAGTGATATTTTGGCCTAAATTGGGTTTTAAGTGACAAAAATTTTGTGGTTAATTTAGAAAATAGTTAGGAAAAAGATTTCAATTTCATTTTAAAAAAACGTCTGCCAAGTGGGTGTGGCACATAGCTTCCTCGTATCCATAACCCGATTGTATAGATGATCCGATGCATAGTAGTTAATCTCAAAACACCAATCTCTAAGTGCCTTCACTTCACTCATAGGGGACCATCTACACGCTAATCTGGACAATCCTAGAAAATTTCATCAAATTCGGATGAAAAATTAAGTGAGTAGATGTATGTGATTGGATCAAAAAAATTCTTAGCCTCGGCTGGGATTCGAACCCGCGATCCCTGGAGCACAAATCAAGACTCTGTCCTCTGAGCTATAGAAGCCTTGTCATGTATAAGATTTGAGATTCACACAGGAGACCATCCCTCTATGAATGAATCCCTCCATGAAAAACAATTCTCTATGATTTTCATAGGGGACCATCTAAATACTAATCTGTAACATCCCTGAAAATTTCATTGAAATCGGATTGAAAATGTAGAAGTTATGACCGTTACAAGGAATTCACGTTTGCGCATGCGCAGTCGCTTCTATCAGTTAGGGGATGATGATTTTCATAGGGGACCATCTACAATCTGATCCACATAATCCCTGAAAATTTCATCGAAATCGAGTGGAAAATGTGGAAGTTATGGCCGTTAGAAGGAAATTCACGTTTGCGCATGCGCAGTAGCTACTATCAATCCGAAGGGGGTGATTTTCATAGGAGACCATCTAGATACTAATCTGTAACATCCCTGAAAATTTCATTGAAATTGGATGGAAAATGTACAAGTTATGGCCGTTACAAGGAATTCACGTTTGCGCATGCGCAGTCGCTTGTATCAATCCGAGGATGATGATTTTCATAGGAGACCGTCTACACACCAACCCGCACAATCCCTGAAAATTTCATCGAAATCGGACAATAACTTCGTATAGTTATGCGCGTTACAAGGAATTGATGACAGACGGACAGACACACAGACACACGGACACACGGACACACAGACACACAGACAGACAGACACGGAACCAAAATTGTTCAGAAAGGTCTAAATCGCAAAACGCGAGTGAAAATTTTGATTTTGGAGAACTTTTTTTTCGTCCTTGAAAAGTGAAAACAAAGCTTCCGCTACCTTGGTAGACTCGGAAGCAAAAGGAAATGCATAGAGAACAAGTAGGGTAGGTATAGAAGAAAAATTAAGACATAAATAGAGGTAATTTTTCTTAAATAGAATAAAGGTTATTTTTTGACAGATTTTTCTACTTTTAAACGTCTTGCTGAAGACGTAATACCATAGTATTACTCCATGGTATTACCTACTCTAGATCTTGCTGTTATAATACTTTTGCTAATATTTTGCCAAAGGAGGTTCAGGTGAACATTTTGAAGAGCAAACACTAAGCTCAACCCATAACAATTCGGTACCTACGCAATAAACAACAGTGTTTATTATTTTTATATAGATCACTCGTCTACAAAATCACCAACCATCCAATAGGTATGAGGAAAAAAAAAAAAATCGAAAAAAATCAAAATCACCAACCATTAATCGCATTTTGGTCAGCTAAAATTTGAACGGAGATTAGGCCTCTTTTGCGATTCACACTCATGTTTTGATTTATATATATATACATTTCAATATAAACCCTTAAATTTTCGTAGTGAGCGAACGGTTTGTCCTACAGAGCTCCGCATGGTCTCAAAAAATTCTAAAAATTCCATAGAGTCTTAAATCGAAGGAAAAACAATACCTTTATATCAAAATTTTTTGAGTTAGGGCGTTTTCAAAATTTCAAAATTGATTTTGGAACCCTTAGGAGTGACCTACATCAACCAAAAGCTTTGGGGCACAACTAGACCCCAAATGGAGCCTACATACCAAATTTCATCAAAATCGGTCAATGCTAAGTGGCAAAAGTGCCGCGTACGGCGTACGGCGGACGGACGGCCAAATTTTTATTCGATTTTTGGATTCTACGTACCTTGAAACGTAAACCATCAAATTTTGAGGGGGTGTTAAAATTTTTTTTTTCTTGGTCGATTCCAAAGGTTCATTATTGAAAATAATAAACCAAAAACGAACAGTGATCGTATTTTGGTAAACTAAAATTTGAACGCAGATTTGGTTTCTCTTACAATTCACATTTGTGTTTCTGATTTATCGTAATCCAACCTTAAGTTCTCATAGGGAGCGAACGGTTGGTCTTACAGAGCTCTGGGTGGTCTCATTCCATTCTAAAAATTCAATTCTATTTTAAATTGTTGATAAATCAATACATTTCTATCGCAAGTTTTTGAGCAAGAGTTTTGACAATTTCAGCCCTTTTTTCAACTCTTAGAAGTGACTCGCAATAACCAAAACTTAGGAGTACAACTAGACTCCAAATGGAGCCGATGAACCAAATTTCTTCAAAATCGGTCCAGGGTAACTAAGGAGAGTTCCGTGTACGGCGGACGGACGGAACATTTTTTATTCAATTTTCGGATTCTACATACGATTCTACGGGAGCGATGATTTAAAAAACGGACCTGACCACTAGCCAACTCACAGTATCCCTGGAAATTTCATCAAAATCGGGAGGAAAATGTAGTAGTTAAGGTATTGATAAGGTCTTTACGTTTGCGCGTGAGCAGCAGCTACTGTCAATCCGGGAGCGATGATTTTCGTAGGGGACCATCTACACGCCAATCCTCTCAATCCCTGAAAATTCCTGAACTTCGTATAGTTTTGCCGTTTACAAGGAGTTCATGTCAAACACATGTACAGACAGACACGAAACCAAAACTGTTCAGGATGGTCCAAATCTTAAAACGCGAGAGGAAATTTTGATTTTGAGGAACATTTTTTTTTTTTTTAACCTTGAAAAGTGAAAACAATGCTTCCGCTACCTCGGTAGACTCGGACGCAAAACATGCTAGAATCTCAGATAGTAAAACCCATCTCTAGATCCGCCCAAAGGCAATCCTCCATCAGTTGCTGAGAACTCAGTTGACCGGTCACCTTTATACCACATCGCTTTCACTCTTCTCCCGATTACTACAATCGCCCTTCAACCCGTCAGGCGACGATGTGAGAGTGTGTATGACGCCGATTACAGTTTAACGTGAAATCAACGGTTGACGGATCGATTATCGAGTGGCTCCAGCGGAAATTCGCGGGTGTAATCGCGGGATCGAGGTGCTCATTAGAGCGGAGACACCTCCGAGCCGCGATCGCAGCCGTTCGGGCGCAGGAGGTAGAAGTTGTCGCTCACCGTTTGATCCCCGTTCAAGTGTCGTCCTCGCGAAAATGAAAAAAAAGGAAAATGTCGGGTAACGGATATTTTCCGACCGGCTTGACAGAATAAATAGCTCCGCGCGCCCTCCCCCGGGAAGCACAGGCCGGAAGGCTGATACTGTGACGTCACAGTTCACTCAACGTGTTGATACCCCATGTGTTCGGGGAGACTATTTTTGGTTTATTGTTTTCAATAACGATCTTTGGAATCGACCAAGAAAAGTTTTTTTAACCCCCCCCCCCCCACCCAAATTTGTTGGTTTACGTTTCAAGTTACGTAGGGTGACTCGCCCAGTGAATGAACACCCCCCAGTGAATGAACAGTACGAGGTTATTTGGGAATAATAAGGCTTGTGATGCACCCTGGTGATAACGGTGTTTTTCATTAGTTCCATCAACTTATCATAGATAGCAGGGTGAAGCAGTAGATAAAAAGAAGTCTGCCATCTTCTTTGGTTTTGATGTTATCAACAGGTCTGTCTCCAAGAACGTCTCTGGGGGTAACAAATGGAGTTGGCCTTTACGTGGGGATTAGTGTTTAGAGGTAAGTAAAATGCTAAATTAGTCAATGTCATGCTTTATTATTGTAGCTGATATGTTTTTCTAGAGAGAACTAATTGGGTAGAAGGGAATTTTTTTGATTATGATATGTTTTGTTGGGTGTTCATACTGTGGGAGCTAAAATATGACCTCCAACCAGTAAATGAACGACAGTAAAATGACTGTTCATTCACTGGCTGGAGGGTTATTTCACGGATTTTAAATCGAATGGAGGCTTCTCAAGTGAAGAAACAACTAAACTGCTGATTTTTTGCCTCAACTTGTTTAAATAACTATCCTATCCAGTGAATGAACAGGTGAATGTGTATGGGAATGGAGTGTTCATTCACTGGAATTTCAGGGTTCATTCACTAGGAAATAGTGTTCATTCATGGGGTGAAATACATTAACTCCTTTATTGTGGAAAATTAGCTATAAAAATCAACTTTTCTCGTCTTCTAGCATGCTATTCTTGTTCCTTATATAATTTTAAACAAAATCAGACAAATTCAAGTAGTGTAGTACTCCAACTTTAAGAACTGTAGAGATTAAAGTTCGTCACTAGTGTGCTAAGAGCTTAAGTGTTCATTCACTGGGCGAGTCACCCTAGAATCCAAAAATCGAATAAAAATTTGGCCGTCCGTCCGCCGAACACGGCACTTTCCCCACTTAGCATAGGTAGACTGATTTTGATGAAATTTGGTATGTAGGCTCCCGAAGATTTTGGTTGATGTAGGTAACTTCTAAGGGTTGAAAAATAAGGTTTTAAATTTTGAAAACGCCCTAACCCAAAAAATTTTGATATAAGGTATTGTTTTCCATCAATTTAAGATAGTACAGACATTTTAGAATTTTTTGAGACCACACGAGCCCTGTAGGACAAACCGTTCGCTCCCTACGAGAATTTAAATCCTACGAGAAATTTAAATTTATGATAAATCAGAAACACGAGTGTGAATCGCAGAAGAGGCCTAATCTCCGTTCAAATGTTAGCTGACCGAAATGCGATCGATTTTTTTCTTCAAGTTGGTTGGTGGTAACAATGGCAAAGTCGTGTTCTTTGCAGACGAGTGATCTTTGTTAAAAATAATAAATCTTTGTGTAATAATTTGCAGCGTATTGGGTTTGTTTCTAAATTTTCAACCTAGGGGTTGCGTAACTTTAAGGATTCGCGCTACGTGCCTAAACCACACGGCTTACTGCTCTCTCATACAGCTAATATTTCATTTTCTTAACCATAATTCTGAACTTCTTTACTATATGCTGCGTGAAAGGAATTTTTAACCACTCTCCCGTCCTGATCAACATACCACTTCCGCTTATTAATTAAGTTCTTATGAAGTAACGGATTCTTCCATTTAAGACGCTTCACGTACTCGCCCTCCAGCGTGAACTCCAAGGTTGCTTTGAGTCTCTCCAATGTCTTTACTTCCAACGAGGATGTCAATGTGGATGTTTGTGTTTCAAATTTCCCCTTCCTTCTTCTGACTTACTGCATTCCCACATTTTTCGTTGCTTTATCCTCTTCATCATCTTCTTGCTTAGTTGCTTCATTCTTCTCTTCTTGTTTCTCAACCACCGATTCCGTTTCAGGTTCTTCCATAGTTTCTGGCTCCGTGTTGCAATGTTTTCTACAATCCGACTGCTCCTTGGCTCTCCCAGTAATCCTCGTTTCAACTTCATCTACCTGAACAAACTTTCTACTCTATTTGTCAGGATCAGTTCATCTTTCGTATGCCTATCCACTCGGCAGAACTCTACAACCTACTTGATTGTTTCCGAGCCTGCTGCTTCGATTGCTCTTCACTTTTTATTCGAACGCTTAACAACTTCACGTTTTTCCGCCTTTAATTGCCGTTCTCTCAGAAAATTATGCTTAAAGTAATTAATTATAACACACCGTTGGAAAGTTGCTGGAAAATTTCGATATTTTACAAATCTTCGTGTTTGGGCCGTTTTTATTACATCTGAATCCTTCTAAACGTCATTGATCTTACACTACAGAGATAAGAAATTAACGGTATCCTCAGATTTGTGATTACCCTGAAAAAAACGCAGCAAATTATTACACAAAGGTTTATTATTTTTCAGAATAAATCACTATTCTACAAAGAACACGCATTTTCCATAACCAGGACCTACCAACCATATTTTCGCGCAAGCTTCACTATCATGTTTATTTTGAAACAGAAAAAACTTACAAGCGAAGCATCGTTATTTGGTTGTTGGTTGCTAGGGAAGCACAACTGAGTGGCACGAAACTCAAGTTGAAGAAATTAACAATTGAACATTTTAAATTTGATCGGAGATTAGACCTACTTCCGTCACTGAACAGTCTTTTGCGTTTCGCACTAGTGTTTCTGAATGTTTTAAGTTCAATCCTAGGGCGGAAGTCAAGTTTTCCCTTAATTTCTCACTAATCCCCTTTCTCATTATATCCCTTAACCCTCAAGTTCTCATAGGGAGCGAACCGTTGGTTCTACAGAACTATGGGTGGTCTCATCCGATTCTAAGAATTCAATTCTACTTTGAATTGCTGAAAAAACAATACGTAGGTACTTTTAAATTGGGAGTTTTTGAGCTATTGCGTTTTGAAAATTTCAGCCCTTGTTTTTAAACCCATAGAAGTGACTGACATCAACCAAAAGCTTTGGGGCACAACTAAACCCCATATGGAGCCTACATACCAAATTTCATCAAAATCGGTCTATGGGAACTGGGCAAAGAGCCGCGTACAGCGGACGAACGGAACAATTTTGGTTTATCATTTTCAAAAGAACCTTTGGAATGGACCATGAAAAAAAAATTTCAACCCCCCTCAAAATTTGTTGGTTTACGTTTCAAGGTAAGTAGAATCCGAAAAGCGAATAAAACATTTTTCCTTCCGTCCGCCGTACACGGAACTTTCCTTAGTTCCCATGGACTGATTTTGATGAAATTTGGTATATGGGCTCCATTTGGTATCTAGTTATGCCCCGAAGCTTCAGGCTGATTTGGAATCTAATGAGACCACCCAGTGCTCTGTAGGATCAACCGTTCGCTCCCCATGAGAATTTAAGGGTCGGACTTACGATAATTCAGAAACACGAGCGTGAATCGCAAAGAGGCCTAATCTGCGTTCAAATTTTAGCTGACCAAAATGCGATCGTTGTTCGTTTACTCAATTCTGCGTCCTTTGCAGCCAGTAATCGAATTTTCTAATAATTAGGGTATAATAATAATTCCTAATAGTCCTTGTTTCTTCGAAATGAGTGTGAATCGTTTATTTCTTCCAAATAAACTTGATTGTGAAGTAGGTAGCTAGGTAATAACAATGGCAAAGCCGTGTTCTTTGCCGACGAGTGATCTATATAGAAAAATAATAAACCTTTGTTTAATTATTCGCAGTGTTTATTCGATTTTTGTATTCCACACGTGACAAAGGTCAAAAACACAAAAAAATCTCAAAAAATGGAAAAATTCAGATTTTAAGTGGGGTGAAAAATATGTGCCACAGGACTTTTTTGTCACAAATTAGTTTTAGAATCGGTCTCTGGTTCGACCTTATTGTTTACACCCTGTTTTAGGTAAGCGATACTTCATGTTTAATTACTGTAATTTGGCAAGGAATCATTCGAATGATTAACAGGAGGTTTCCATTAAGTTTCCTACGTCACGGCAAAAATATCGCACCATCGCGACCGATCGGTCCCGTCACGACTCAAGAAAGCGTTAGAAAAATGTCATGTGAACATTTGTCGCAAAATAAAAATCAAAAAATTGTTTGGTTGTAAAAGAATGGCGTAAAATTAATCATTACCTATTAAATGATCGGACTGTAGGTCTACCGTCTGCAGTTTTTTAAAAATAAGTGAGACCATTAAATTCCTCAATACTTCGTTCTTTCTATATTCAAATTTTGCTTCCCAATTTCGGTTTATTATTTAATGAAACTTTGGAATCGAACAAGAAATTGTTTACCCCCCCCCTTCCTCCAAGGTATTTGAAAAAATTTGAAACGTTTCAAGGTAGAATCTAAATGGCGAATAAAAATTTGTATGTTCTCCATTTTGGGTCTAGATGCGCCCTGAAGCTTATGGTTGATGTCAGTCAATTCTAAGGGTTGAAGAATAAGGGATGAAATTTTCAAAACACCCTAGCTCAAAAACATTCGAAATAAAGGGTTTTTTTTCATCAATTTAAAATAGTATTGCATTTTTAGAACCGGATGAGACCACTCAGAGTTCTGTAAGACCAACCGTTCGCTCCCTATAAGAACTTAAGGATAAATCGGACTTACAATAAATCAGAATCACGAGTGTGAATCGCTAAAGATACCTACCTAATCTCCGTTCGAACTTCAGGTGGCCAAACTGCGATCGCTGTTCGTTTCTCCGAGTTGTACTCAGTTTTGCGTCCTTAGCAACCAGTAATCAAATTTCCTAATGAAGGCACCCTCAACTTTTTGTTTCTTCAAACTAAACTTGATTGAAGCAAAAATATTTCTTATAATTAAATTTATAACAATTAAATATTTCTTCAAATTAAACTTCTGGCAAAAATATGGTTGGTAGGTAGTGACAACGGCAATGCTGTGATCTTTGCAGGCGAGTTATTTGTACAGATAAAATAAACCTTTCTGTAATAATTTGCAGCGTTTTTATTTTTGTTTAATCGGTAAATTACCAAAACGTCGAACTCTTCAACAGTCATCATGGATCACACCAAGAACCTTACACGAAGTGATTTTAAAGGAATACTATTTAGAAATATTACTAAAATTGTGATGTTTTCATGTTTCAATTTCTTCAAAAAACTGAATTTTCCAAGTTTCCAAATTTTTAAAAATAACTTGACGTGACTTTTGAACGGAGTAAAATTGTTTTCAAACGAAAAATAATTGTCTAAATATTTTAAAAACGGCACCTCAAAAATAAATCAACTTGTCGACTCACCGTTTCACCGTTTAATCCGCTACCGACGGGACTCGTTGGGTCACTCGCGGAAATTTCGCACAGTATTTTCGTTTCACGTTTCTCGTCGCACTTTGAACTGCCAAATCGTCGTCTTAAAAGCCTAGGCGAGGGTCGTCGCAGATCAGACGGCGGGAAGAGGATTTAACCCGCTAAACCAGGTGGAATCACTTTCGGCCACAACGGAGAAATCAACGAGCTCAAACGGGACGAAACCCCGTTCTATGAAACATTGAGTTGTCCTTCAAATATTGAACGAATTCCCAACAAAACTACCTCAGACAGTAAAACAGACGTCAATTATTTACTTGATACGTTCAAAGATTTTTCAATTGTTGAAGATATTTTGCATACAAATCGTTATATTGGTGGTTTTTTAACCGCCAAAATCAATTTTTTAGTAGTTTTAGTAATTAATCAAGGTTTTATCACTTGTATGTTATTAATTTTCAGCTAGAAATGGTCAATTTTTTGGCCAATTTTCAGTAATTTCAAAAGAGCATTGATAAAAGCAACCTCCTTATTGAGAGGTATTATGTGCAAAATGCAAAATGCAAAGTGGGGGCAATTTTTTGGTAATCTGCATTTTGTTGGAATGTTAGGGTTACATACAATTAAATTTGAACAGAAAATTTTTTGAAAATAATGTTTAAAAAAATACCTTACTCTACTTTGTGCTTGCGGGGTTGATACAAGTAGAGTGAAAAACTACGGATGCAGGAAAGACGGTGGCGGGTGATAGCGGGCGGGCGAAGGGTGAGAGATGAAACGGCGTGGATTCAGGTAGACGTAGTACAGTGAGGACCAGGGAGTACAGTGGAGACCAGGGTACGGGTAGGTAGTGTGTAGTGTAGGGTATCACCTACCTCTGTCCTTGGCGTCGGGCAGGAGCGCCATCCTCTTGATTCTTCGATGGGTGTATTGATTGTGAACCCTAATCCACCTGACCTAAGAGGAATCAGTGAGGCAGTGGACGCGGAGCGCAACTCCAAAACCACCCCTTCCTACTGCCACTACATTTTTATCCCTTTAACATTCGACGTCTGGGGGTGAGAACGGAGGGGTGGTAAACGCCCCTTGCCTCCCTATAAATTATATGCCTTATAACCTGACTCTGGCTCTACGAATTACTCCGGGAGGGCGGAGAGGGGGGCGCCCGCCCCCGCCGGCGCACCATTGCTGTTGGCCGACTAATCCTATTGGCCGAGGTTCTCGATTCCTGGGGGCGGGGTTTGGAGCAGCGGCCCCCACCACGGGTCCCCCCACCACGGCGGCTTCTCCTCCCCACGCCTCGTCCTCCCCACCTTCGGCTTTTTCTCCGCCAAAAGACTGAAATTTCGATCCTTGTGGCGGCGGGAGGATGTACGGGGGAAGTAGAAGAAAAGACGGCGGGAGGAGGGCGCCTCGCTAATCCTCCCCCACCCGCCGCTCCGTACCCTAATCCTCCCTGATCAGTCTTTTCTAAATTCACCAATAAACCTTCCTCCCTGATTTCGACTTTTATTACATCCAAAGGCAGGGGCCCTGTTATTGGCACCACCGGGTTAGAAGTCACCCCACCAGTCATCAGCCTTTTCACTAGCTAGTAACTCAATACGCATTCTCAGCATAATTTCGAGGATATGTTCAACATTACTTTTACACTCAACCCTTTCACCAACAGTTTTCAAATAATTTTTACCGATATAAAAAAAATCGATTGTATTGTCTTTTACTGGAATATTTTCTCTTTTTTAAATATAAATAGTAAACTTCATTATATTATCTGTTTACATTATGGTTATGCTAAGGTAATTAAATAAATATTGTTGGTATCCCAACGTTTAATGTGGTGCAGGTTACTGTCCACCGAAAGTCCCTGCTAATACAAATACTACCACAATAGCCAAATTAGTTGTAATAACTAATAGTTCAATTCAATTCAATATCTTTTTTTATTGTTATCATACGAAGTACAGAACAATCGTCAACATTTAGTAGGTTATAATCTAAAATTTAAGGTATATATCTTGAAGAAAATAAACTCATTTAACACTGTGATAAAAATAAATAAAAAGACATGAAGCAGGAACATATGTGAATTAGGAACTTGAGTGATCGGTCAGTCCAGGAACTAAGGCATGTGTGGAACGCCACCGCGCCGGCCGGGGCGTCCCGACCGGCCCGGACCCACCCACCATGGCGGCTCCCGGGGCTGCCAATCCATTTCTGGAGAGGCAGCCCCGACGAACAGCGCGGTCTACCATAGAGGCAGACCACCCATCCCCAAGAAGCACCAAGGGGGCCGCCCCCAGGCCGGCCAGGAACCCCGGACCAACTCCCAAAAGCATTTATCAAAGCGGCTACTCACACACACACACACATATATATACATAAACACAATCACAGTCATTCCCAATATCACAGACGAGGTATAAAATCACAGTCGGTCTAAGATCACAGGTTGATTATAACTAGATAACTGAACATAAAGTAATAAAAATTTTAGCAAGCGAGAGTACTAGGTATATTCCTTTGCTGCTCGAAAAAAATATAGAAATAATAATAATATTTTGAATAAATAACAGATAAAACATAACAGGATAATTTTCCTCTGTCAATACATAATATGAGAGTTCATAGAAAAAAAGTCACTTATGTGATAAAGTTCATGTTTTATAAGCTCACATTTCAGCAGCCTCTTGAAATTTTTAAAAGGCAGGTCTCTTGTTGCTTTATTGAGGCGATTGAACAATCGACACCCAATCTGAAGGGGGTTTGAGACCATGGATGATTTGAGCCTTGCCTGAGGGGGGCATAGGTTGATTCTCGATCTTGTTAAATGGTCATGCTTCGATGATCCGGTTGGAATGTCGTTCAAGCTGGACTTGACCAGCAGCAGGCAATTGAGGATATAAACAGAATGGATGGAGTTATTGTTATTAGTTATTATAGTAACTACCTAATAATAAGATAGAAGAGTGAAGCAACGATCGAAATTCCGTCCCAATCCACAAATGGGTTTTTCCGAAAACATAAAAGCGCGTCACAAACTTGAAAAAAAAAAAAAAATTTGGTTTCTCATACCTAATAATAATAATATCAAGTAACTAATAGAATAGAAGAGTAGAAAACTTGTTTGTATTTAATAAGTTAATAGGAATAATGTGAGGTTGAGTTTTCAGAGGTGGTCTGGTGGCCTTTTACGTTTTAGACGGCTTTCTGATCTTGGAGGAGGGGGATTGTTCGGAATGTTGGCAACGAGCTGATTCTGATGGTCCATCATAGTTGTTTCTGACAGGTGGTTCGTAAGACGTCATTGACCTTTGTCAGTCTCTATGAACCTTTGTCTTGACCTTTGTAAGTCTCTATGAAGCAGAGAGTTTGTCACGTGCCACGGTGCCTCTTAATTTGGGAATTGGATGCCGAGCCCCAAACCTGGCAACTATACAGCCATATTGAGTTTGAGACTTGATGATACAGGAGAATTATTATGCAGAAGGAAGTATAGTTGTCGGAAACGGTGTCGCCGTGGAATATCAAAGATGTGGGCATTCCAAGTCAGTTTAGTGTCAAGCTGCTGTCGAAGGTATCTGACAACTTGTTTGTGAGGAACGGGCACATCATTCAGCTAAAGAGAAGGAGATATTACATTTCGTTTGTAGGTGGATTTTGAGGATTCAATTTCGTTCTCCAGATGCAGCACCACCTTTCGAGTTCGTCCACAAAATTCTGCTGCTCTGCAAGTGACTGTTGATCAGACCCTGAGGACTGTATTGCCTGGTCATCAGAAAATTGGGCAGTTGCCTGGTTGTTGTGGGCATGTGAAGGAGGTGTGGCAGACATCATCCTCTTCTATCCCACAGTATTTGCACTCTGGGTCAGTGGCTTTCCCAATCTTTCCAATGAGGAAGAGCGCAGAAGAGGTCATTGGAACACTGAGTCCACACACAATCATACATGAGATGATTAGGAACAAGTCGAGCTGGGACGCAATGGCAGTACTTGTTACACAGCAGTCCTTGAAGCAAACATAATGTTTAGTAATGCATGCATTCCAGGGGACGTCCCATTGGATAAGCATTAGGTCAATTAATACCAGTTGGTAAGCGAAAAAACTTTTTCACTTGATGTAATTTATTCAGTATTTCAGGCAAGAAATAGTGACCCCCCCCCCCTCACAATTATCCACCATAACATTTCTAGCGGCATGGGAGCCTCGCATTTGAAGATCATTTTAAAATCCATGGTCTACGACACCCAACATGCCGATTCAAGCCACCGAAATATGGGAAAAACCAAACTGGTACCATGGCACCATGGTGGCACCACTATTAGTTCAATTTCAAAGCTTGGATACAACTAGTAAGCTGTAAAGGAACAGAAATATTGGAAAATCGGATATTTCCTCAATATTATCCCCCCACTCACCCCCTCCCCATGCTAATTTTGATACTCTGGTGGAATAGTGTCCAATTTGGAAGATTTCTGAGTCGAACAAAAAAAGAAACACTCAAATCGGCTGGAAATTGAGGCCTGGGCAGATTGTACAAGATTATGCCCGCAAACGCACGTTTTTTAGCATCCCCCCCCCCCTTTCCACCCCTTAAAACGTAAAATTCGAAATTCCGGCGACGTAGTGCACAACTAGATAGATTTCCGCGACGAACAAGAGTGTTGTCCAACTATACCCCAGATTGATCGCATAAGAACGGGCTAAGAAAGGGCTCACCCTGAAGTAATACTGTATAAGTGGTTCTGGGGTGAGTCCTCAGCAGAGGGCGGGGTTTTAGCTGGTATGCAAAAGCCGCTGAGTCCAACACTGTTGGGGTGAACTTCCCCTTCGCTCTTAAAGAGTTTCCCCACTCCCGAAGAAAAGTAATAGTTTACTACTATTTCCATATTATCAAAATTATAATTTAACTTGAGAGCTCCAAAGCTGCCCCACTTGAAAGTTCTCAACATTGTGTCACACTTGGAATGAGAAGACCATTTTTAGGACGTCCCACAGATTACTAGGTAGGCGTTTTGAAAACGTTCCCCCTACTTTTTGAACGACCTCAAAACCGCCGCAGGCGCGAAGGAGGAGGTACTCATTTTGGTTTGTCATGGGGCGACAAATTTTTTTTTTATATTTTGAACGTCCAAACACCTTGCAATTCTTTATTCTGGTACCAATCTGCCTGATTTTTCTTTTGAAATGTGTTTTACTAGTATCCTTGGTGGTCCCGTTTTAAACGGATTTCATTTTGCTCGGATAAAAGTGTCGAAAATGAGTGAAAATTGTTGAAAAACATGGTTGCTGATTTCCGGAACATTGGTCCATATTCACGTAACTTCCCCTGTAACTTTCTAATGAGTCGTTGATGGACCATTTGTGTACATTCCAATTACACATCTTCAATTAGAGCTTTAATGAGATGCTATATTCGCGCGAAACCTGCATGAGCCTCATCAAACGTATTCATGCAGCTTCTAGTACATGAGTTTCCCTACCAAATATGAGGAAAATCGAACAATTACGTGATGAGAGAATACACAGCCGTGGTGGTGTAGCACATTGCTTCCTCGACATCCATGACAAGGTTGGGTAGGTCGTCAACGGATTGGAGGTCGTCAGAACAGCCAAGTACCCTTCCAAATATAAGAGATATCTAACAGTTAGGAGATGAGAGGGTAGTCTACCAAGTGTGTGTGGCACATAGCTCATTGCATGTTCACAAAGCACATAGCCTTCAACATGATTCAAATTATGAGTGTCATTGTGAGTATGATTAGTAGGGAAACTGATCTACAGAATGTACGAAAACTGATCCAAACTACAAGACCTGAGGGCAAGTTACGATAACCGATCCACAGCGGTGAAACTGGACCACAGAACAAAAACTATCGAAAGTTGATCCGAATTACATAAAATGGTCCACCTTACAGAAACTGATATAGAGTACCAAAATAGATCTACATTACGGAAACTGACTGATAAACGGAGAAACTATTTTTTTTGAAATAAAAATAAGGACCACCAAAAATTAAAAATAAAATAATAATAATAATAATAAACAATAAAAAACCTTTTTTTTAGCAAAAACCGGACTGACCTCGAAAATTGTGATGATTTGTCATCTTCAGTTTCATCAAGGTAGCGGAAGTATTGTTTTCACTTTTCAAGGTTGAAAAAAATATGTTCTCCGAAATCAAAATTCCTAGCCGCTTTTTACGTATTAGGTTTTCCTGAACAATTTTGGTTCCGTGTCTGTCTATCATGAAATATCTGTAACGGGCAAAACTGTACGAAGTTGATGACCGATTTCGATTATAATTTCAGGGATAAGACGGATTGGGGTGTAGAAGGTTCCCCCATGATGGTAATGTAGGTATCGGTGTTTGGAGATTTGCCTCTATGCATATGTTCATCAATGCAATATAAAATTTTTTTACCCCCCCCCCTCCTTCAAAGTTTGTTGGTTTATGTTTCAAGGTACGTAGAATCCAAAAATCGAATAAAAACGCTGCAAATTATTACACAATAGTTTTTTATTCTTCTATACTCGTGTTTCTGATTTATCGTACGTCTAAACCTTAAATTCTCGTAGGGAGCGAACGGTTTGCCCTACAAGGCTTGGTGGTTTACGTTTCAAGGTACGTAGAATTCGAAAATCGAATAAAACGCTGCAAATTATTACACAGAGGTTTATTATTTTTCTATACAGTTCACTCGTCTGCAAAGAACACGGCTTTGCCATTGTTACCGTCAACCAACTTGAAGAAAAAACATCGATCGTACTTTGGTCAGCTAACATTTGAGCGGAGATTAGGCCTCTTTTGCGATTCACACTCGTGTTTCTGATTTATCGTAAGTCCAACCCTTAAATTCTCGTAGGGAAAGAACGGTTTGTCCCACAGGGCTCCGCGTGGTCTCAAAAAATTCTAAAAATTCTATACTATCTTAAATTGATGGAAAAACAATAATACCTTTACATCAAAATTTTTTGACTTAGGGCGTTTTCAAAATTTCAAAATTCATTTTTCAAACCTTAGAAGTGACCTACATCAACCAGATTCTTCGGGGCACAACTAGTCCCCAAATGGAGCCTACATACCAAATTTCATCAAAATCGGTCAATTTCAAGTGGGAAAAGTGCCGCGAACGGCGGACGGACGGCCAAATTTTTATTCGATTTTTGGATTCTATGTATACCTTTAAACTTAAACCAACAAAGTTTGAGGGGGTGTTAAACAATTTTATTTCTTGGTCGATTCCAAAGGTTCATTATTGAAAATAATAAACCAAAAATTTGGCCGTCCGTCCGCCGTCCCCCGTACGCGGCACTTTCCCCACTTAGCATTGACCGATTTTGACGAAATTTGGTATGTGGGCTCCATTTGGGGTCTAGTTGTGCCCCGAAGATTTTGGTTGATGTAGGTCACTTCTAAGGGTTGAAAAATAAGGTAAAAAGGTCTTCTAAGGTTTGAAATGAAAAAAACGCCCTAATTCGAAAAATTTTGATATAAAGGTATTGTTTTCCCTTCAATTCAAGATAGTATGGAATTTTTAGAATGTAAAACATGGCATTCTAAGCGAGTAAAAAAGTGCTAAGAGTTTCCCTCTTAGTTGTTGGAAATTAGTTGTACCTAGAATCTATTCCTGAAATATTGGTGAATCTGTAGTGTAGACGTGAGTGGCGCGATTGGCACTCAATTACCCTCCCTCACCCCAATTAACCCTTCAATATCAAGATTTCATTCAGCATTCCTTGAACTTCCTCCTCTCGAGGTGAATTCAAAGTGATGAAAACCGTTGAGGAAACTTTTAAAAATCTTTCCGGTGATGAGCTTCTTGAAAATACGTTGTATCGAAAAACCGAAGCTGACGGTGGTGAGCTGTGGAGAGGGGGCTCACAGAAGAAATATGGGATGCAAAAAGGAAATAAAACTCGGTAAAAGGAAATTCTTGCGGGGCTCCGTGAGTGCTTGAGCAAGCACCAACCAAAAATAACGAGCGATTCTCAAAGAAGTTCCCAATAAGGTTTTTTTCGGGAGGAAAAAAGAAGCAACCCAATTACCGACTATCGATTCGCTTTTACCGCTTTCACCCGATCCCACCCTTAACGTGATGCCTTTCGGGGTAAATCTCTTTTCAGTGTCTCATCTCTTCTCTCTGTTTCCCATCTCTTCATCGTGGCTTCCGCACGTCAATTTCCACGAGGACGCCCTCCCCGTTTTCTTCTCGAATTCAATGAAAGTCACCGCATTCAGTTGACTCGACGCGGATTAGCGCTCAATTAACGTTGACGTAGGGCGACAGTGTGTGGGGCGTCGAGGTTGGTTGAGCTCCTCTTCCCTTCCTTGAATAGCACTACTCCCGTAAATCAACTTATGCAGATACCGAGGAGCGACTTCATCTTGTATTCCCTAATCATCCGAGCACTCTGATTTTCTGGCCGGACGTTGACAAATCGGAGGTTTTAAGAACTACAGTCAGAGTGCAATACGAGTTGAATACTACACGCGCTGTATAGTAGAAGGAAATAGTTCGGTAAGCAAAATCTAGTCCTAAGATTGGAAATCAGAAAATCACAAAAAAAATGATCACGATGATCAGAAAATCATCGTTGGTCTTCATCGACTCACGAAATTGATGAAATTATCTAAATATAGTAAACCACATCGGGGAGAACTAATGGCATCCAGCAGTCACATGTACCGTGAACTTGACCATAACGTTAGATGTGTGCGATTGATGAAGCATTCGAGGAGACATCCAGCGCGAGTTTTCAACTGGGTTCTCAAATTGAGAGGGTCACTCCTGGGGTTGAATTTCCAGAGCATACATTCCGGATAGTCTGAATTGTGAGATTTACTCCCTGTGCAATTATGGTGACGTCGAGGATGTGGAACATTTCTTGGGTGCATGCCCTATACCAGGAGAATTCAGGGTGCAGCGTCTCGCCAGGAGGACGCTAACAAGGGAGGAAGTTGAACCTTGAAGAGCACTGGGCCTCGCTGGTCAACTTTTGCTGGGCTACTTGGCGTTATTATAGGCATGTGTTGGTCAGGGAGTTTAATTGGTAGCTCCTTTGTTTGTCTTCTCGATCTTGTAGTTTCTGTTTCCTCTGAGTTTTCCTTACGAAATGGTTTTTCATCTTGTTGTATATTTGCATGATGTTTAGTATGTTTATTTAGATGTTTTATAAATGGTCAATGAGCTCATGCGTACTTCCGACAGACTGGCAACAAAGCCCCTAGTTATACTATGCTTATACTTTTGTTCAGTACCTGTACCATATTATTTACGTGATCAACGCATAATGTTGAATCTATTACATATGTACTCGTACAAAAGCATTGATGATTGTTAATAATAAAGCATATTTACTATCTAATCTATCCCAACCGGGAGCCGCCTGGTCTAAAAAAATTCTAAAAATTCTATACTATCTTAAATTGATGGAATAAACAATACCTTTATATCAAAAATTTTTGACATCAAAATATATCAAAATTTCAAAATTGATTTTTCAACCCTTACAAGTGACCTACATCAACCAAAATCTTCGGGGCACAACTAGACCTCAAATGGAGCCTTCACACCAAATTTCATCAAAATCGGTCAATGCTAAGTGAGGAAAGTGCCGCGTACGGCGGACAGACTAAATTTTGGTTTATTATTTTCAATAATGAACCTTTGGAATCGACCAAGACAATTTTTTTTGACCCCCCCCCCCCCCTGCCCTCAAAATTTGTTGGTTTACGTTTCAAGGTACGTAGAATCCAAAAATCGAATAAAAATTTGGCCGTCCGTCCGCCGTACGCGGCACTTTCCCCACTTAGCATTGACCGATTTTGATGAAATTTGGTATGTAGGCTCCATTTGGGGTCTAGTTGTGCCCCGAAGATTCTAGTTGATGTAGGTCACTTCTAAGGGTTGAAAAATGAATTTTTAAATTTTTAAAATGCCCTAACTCAAAACATTTTGATGTAAAGGTATTGTTTTTCCATCAATTTAAGATAGTAACGAATTTTTAGAATTTTTTGAGACCACGCGGAGCCCTGTAGGACAAACCGTTCTTTCCCTACGAGAATTTAAGGGTTGGACTTACGATAAATCAGAAACACGAGTGTGAATCGCAAAAGAGGCCTAATCTCCGCTCAAATGTTAGCTGACCAAAGTACGATTGATGTTTTTCTTCAAGTTGGTTGGTGGTAACAATGGCAAAGCCGTGTTCTTTGCAGACGAGTGAACTGTATAGAAAAATAATAATCCTCTGTGTAATAATTTGCAGCGTTTTATTCGATTTTCGAATTCTACGTACCTTGAAACGTAAACTACCAAATTTGGGGGGGGGGGGGGGGTTAAAAAAAATTTTCTCGGTCGATTCCAAAGGTTCATTATTGACAATAATCCAATATTGAATAATAAACCAAAATTGCCATCTCATGAAACACCGTAATTAGTGACTCCTTCGCGCCTACGGCGTTTTTGAAGTCGTTCAGTGTATTGCAGTATGGCAGCTTGGAGAGGAACGTATTCCACCCATATAAATAAGTTACATGAAAACGACTGTTCATAACCGCGTAGGACCCCATCCATAGACTTATTTAATATCGCTAAGATATTTACTATTAGACAACTTTATGTGAACAACCTACTATTGCAATTCTTTAGGACACCCAACATAATTGAAGTTTCTCAACGGGATCCGAAATACAATACTAGATATGCCGCCGCAGGGAAAGTAATTGCCCTAGACCTAGACTGACTCTGACAACGCACAGCCCGATCTTCATTCTACATATATGTTACATAGAGAAATTGTTTGTAGCATGAAAAGTCCCCAGAAGTTCACCAGACCAAAATACAAAAACGCTGCAAATTATTACACAACGGTTTATTATTTTTATATAGATCACTCGTCTACAAAATCACCAACCATCCAATATGAAGAGAAAAAGAAAAAAAAAAAAAAATCAAAAAAAAAAATCAAAATCACCAACCATCGATTGCATTTCGGTCAGCTCTAATTTGAACGGAGATTAGGACTCTTTTGCGATTCACACTCGTGTTTTGATTTATATATATATATATTTCAATATAAACCCTTAAATTTTCGTAGGGAGCGAACGGTTTGTCCTACAGAGCTCCGCGTGGTCTCAAAAAATTCTAAAAATTCTATAGAATCTTAAATTGAAGGAAAAACAATACCTTTATATCGAAATTTTTTGAGTTAGGGCGTTTTCAAAATTTCAAAATTGATTTTGGAACCCTTAGGAGTGACCTACATCAACCAAAAGCTTCGGGGCACAACTAGACCCCAAATGGAGCCTACATACCAAATTTCATCAAAATCGGTCAATGCTAAGTGGCAAAAGTGCCGCGTACGGCGTACGGCGGACGGACGGCCAAATTTTTATTCGATTTTTGGATTCTACGTACCTTGAAACGTAAACCATCAAATTTTGAGGGGGTGTTAAAATTTTTTTTTCTTAGTCGATTCCAAAGGTTCATTATTGAAAATAATAAACCAAAAGCAAGACTGTTAAGTTGGCTAGTTACAGAAGGGGGCTTTAGATACGAGAGGCTATTAAACAGCATAAAACATACAGGGTAGCTCGCGAGTTGTTTCCCCCCCCCCCTGCTAAAATCGTCCATATAGTGGTACAATTTTGGTATATTTTCAATATATTTGGTATATTTTCAATAATGAACCTTTGGAATCGACCAAGAAAAAAAATTTTAGCACCCCCTCAAAATTTGATGGTTTACGTTTCAAGGTACGTAGAATCCAAAAATCGAATAAAAATTTGGCCGTCCGTCCGCCGTACGCCGTACGCGGCACTTTTGCCACTTAGCATTGACCGATTTTGATGAAATTTGGTATGTAGGCTCCATTTGGGGTCTAGTTGTGCCCCGAAGCTTTTGGTTGAGGTATGTCACTTCTAAGGGTTCCAAAATCAATTTTGAAATTTTGAAAACGCCCTAACTCAAAAAATTTCGATATAAAGGTATTGTTTTTCCTTCAATTTAAGATAGTATAGAATTTTTAGAATTTTTTGAGACCACGCGGAGCTCTGTAGGACAAACCGTTCGCTTCCTACGAAAATTTAAGTGTTTATTTTGAAATATATATATATATAAATCAAAACACGAGTGTGAATCGCAAAAGAGGCCTAATCTCCGTTCAAATTAGAGCTGATCGAAATGTAATCGATAGTTGGTGATTTTGATTTTTTTTATAATTTTTTTGATTTTTTTGATTTTTTTTTCCTTCATATTGGATGGTTGGTGATTTTTTATACGAGTGATCTATATAGAAAAACGCTGCAAATTATTACACAATGGTTTATTATTTTTCTATATAGATCACTCGTCTACAAAATCACCAACCATACAATATGAAGTGAAGAAAAAAAATAAAAATAAAAATAAAAAAATGAAAAAAATTTAAAAAAATCAAAATCACCAACCATCGATCGCATTTCGGTCAGCTCTAATTTGAACGGAGATTAGGCCTCTTTTGCGATTCACACTCGTGTTTTGGTTTATATATATATTTCAATATAAACCCTTAAATCGTAGGGAGCGAACGGTTAGTCCTACAGAGCTCCGCTTGGTCTCAAAAAATTCTAAAAATTCTATAGAATCTTAAATTGAAGGAAAAACAATACCTTTATATCAACATTTTTTGAGTTAGGGCGTTTTCAAAATTTCTAAATTGATTTTGGAACCCTTAGAAGTGACCTACATCAACCAAAAGCTTCGGGGCACAACTAGACCCCAAATGGACCCCACATACCAAATTTCATCAAAATCGGTCAAAGCTAAGTGGCAAAAGTGCCGCGTACGGCGTACGGCGGACGGCGGACGGACGGCCAAATTTTTATTCGATTTTTGGATTCTACGTACCTTGAAACGTAAACCATCAAATTTTGAGGGGGTGTTAACAATTTTTTTTCTTGGTCGATTCCAAAGGTTCATTATTGAAAATAATAAACCAAAATAATAAACCATTGTGTAATAATTTGTAGCGTTTTTTTTTTTTTTTTTTTAATCTTCATGATTTTTCCCAAGGATTTCAAATATGACCACGTGCGCAATTATGCGCAACGCACACCAACTTTGTCATCTCAAATGGGAACCCCTATTTTTTATTGCAGGTTTGGATTCTACGTGAAATTTCATGAGTTAACCGATTTTTTTGGTTGCGCACAACCCGTCCAGTGAGTGCGCAAACATGCGCAACCCCTGGATAGTGCCAAAAGTAAGACGATGTAGACCCCGAGTGTGATACATGTTTTTGCATTCATTTTCGACGCTGAATCACGTGGTGGTATCCATTTTCAGATTTTACGGGAATTTTTCGAAACGGCGGCCAAAAATTAGGTGGTTTTTTAAGTTAGTTTTTTTACCGCTTCTGGACGATTTTAGCGTGTGTGTGTGTGGGGGGGGGGGGGGAACTCGCGAGCCATTCTGTATATATAGGAGATTATTAAAGTTTAGAGATTATTGGAGTTAGAGAATATTAAAGTAAGTTAGCTTATGTTAGAGATTATCAAATAGCGTCCATTCTTCAGTCCAATCATGTAAATTAAAGTAATGATAGAAAAAGCATTTTATCATATATAGTACCTAATATAATATAATTTATATCACATAAATATCATATGATTTGTTTATCATAATACAAGTATTTATCAATTTACTTACCCAGAGGGAGCAATTTTGCAAAGATTCTACCCTACGACACCGGCCAAGCCTAACGTCGGGTAGGAAATCAGAGCAAATCGCATCCCTTTATGCATTTTTCGTCCTGTAAAAATTGAACAAAATGGAGCCAATAAACAAATATCTATCTATCTATCAGTAACAAATTGGATAATAGCAATAATGACCAAAAGCTCTAGAACTATTATGGGGGTATCGAGGTGGGGGGGGGGGGGTACTGTTCATAACCATGTTATCTGTTGGCACTGGGTTCATGGTGGTGGCTCTAAATATGTTGTGATACTCCCTAACTAAATAACAAGTTTCGTGCACTAGAAACCTTTCTCTATAGATTATCAATCACCTGATAATCTATGTTTTATCGCTTACTGGTTGGAATTGAACAATCTACTCCTCCCTCATCCACAGGGACGTCCCCTGGAATTCTAAACTATTAGCGAATCGTAATGTTGTAAACTACCGTCATCTACGTTTTCAGTTGATAAACAGGTTACAAACATAGACTTTTGTTCTGTTATATCTTGATTGTTTTGTTTCCTACCTTTGTACTTGCAATATTTCGCAATGTGTCCTATCCGGTTACAATTATAGCATTTGAATTCTCTTCTCACGTCATAGTTTTGATTCTGATTCTTGTCTTCCCTCCTTACTTCATAATTTTGATTCCAATTCTTACGGGCAACTAGAGCTTCATTGTTGTCTTCTTTCTTCATCATCTTCTTTCTGAATTCCCCACACAAAAGAGATTCCACATTTTCTGGGGTGTAGTCTTTGTCTTTGAAGGTACATACCTATCATGCTAATAGTGGTGTCATACTCTTCAGGTAATCCATTGATTAATACATTACATATTTGTTCGTCTGCAATTTTAGCACTTCCCGATTTCACAGCTTCGGAAGCATAGTTGAGAACCCTGTTAATAGGTATAGGCCTCCATCTCTTCTCCTGGTATCATTCGTGCAGTATAAAGGTCTTTGGACGCTTGGAGCCTTCTCAAACGAGTCATGGGTTGGAATCTGATAGCTAGTTTCTTCCACAACTCTCGTGGACATTTTTTTTTAACGTGATTTATTATTGCAACTGAATATTAAATACAATCCATCTAGCAATATTACATATCATTATTACACTCCTTGAGAGCCTGTTTACAGTAAAACGCAGTTTGCCTCCTTTTCATCATCGATAACGTCCAGTAGACCTCGATCGTCTAGTTCTAGTTCGATATTGAACTTCCAAGTCTTGAAATTCTTTTTGTTCAACTTGACAAATGAACTAGAAATACCACGTATTTGATCTTCTCTTGTCTCTTGCGCAGTTTCGTTACGTCCATTCTGTAGCGTACCTTCCATAACCCTTGTTATAGAGACAAGCACAATTCGTTAACACAAAATTATATTGTTTTCACATCCGATAAAACATCAAAAGTGATTTTTCAATAAAGTAGACAACATGTGGTTGTATGGAGATCAAATACCAAATCCTATGAAGTAGCCCACCAACAAAAACAATAATTTCCAAACAGTATATTTAATTTGTAACGCCGAGGGGACGCGCCTAAAAAGTTGGCTGAAGTCTCTTGAATTTCCATTCTCTGGGATGACAATCAGGTGAAAGGGGTGTAAATCTTTGAGAGGGAGTCGGCGGAAGGTGGCCGAGGGGCAAACGGTGCCTTGAGGAGGGCGACAAGGGACGCGCCTGTGCAGGTCGTGCTCTGAATCTCAAACACCGAGAAGGAGGGAAGTTGGGAACGGAGGCGTGAATCACGTACGTGCCCATTGAACTGATTCGCCCTGATGAGATTCTAAGTGCAGTTATTAGGTTAGAGCTGATTGTTCTAATGTTGATCCCTCTTAGCGAAGCGCGGGTGCGGGACACGCCTCTCGCAAGTGACTCAAATCATTGGTAACCATTCGAATCACGCTTCGTCTCCTCTCCCTCATTATGCCGCTGGGGGCGCCTTCTAAAAAATACATGAACCTTCCTTCAACTGAATTACCCCCCCCCCCCCCCTCCACTGCACCGCTGTCACCACCCTCGCACTCCACTTCAATTAGTCCAATAAACTAACGCGCTTGAAGGGTCACCCTCGAACCTCATTCATGAAGTGCCGCTGAACTGTGAATGGCGCTCAGATGAGACTCGATATTGCCGTCAGATCTCACCATCAGCCGACAAATGCTTGGTGAGCGCTTCCTAAACTTTCAGTAGAGATCGGGATGGGTTCCAAAGCGTGGACTTGCCGTGGATAATCTCTCTCGTCGATTCTGGGCGAAGAAACCATCTCCGTAGAGACGGCACGATACCACCGATATATCAGAGTATCGATACTTTTTGACCGACTTCATGCGCGGCGAAGCCGCGCCGAAGGAAGGAGGTATACAGTTCGGTGTGTCATGGGACGACGATTTTTTTTTTTTTTTTTTTTTTTTTCTGTATGTTTGTACCACTAGCAGTTTCTTATTCGGCCACCAATCTGCCTGATTCTTTTCGAAAAGTGTTCTACAAGTATCCATAGTGGTCCCGTTTTAATCAGATTTCATTTTGCTTTGTTAAAAGTATTGACATTTTGTGAAAATAGTTAAAAAAACGTGTTTTTTCGGAAGATTGTTCCGCATCCTCTCCCCCCGCCCGACTCGTCGAAGCTACCCACCCGCTCGTCCCACCCCCCCGCCCACCACCACCCACCCGCCCGTCCCCTCCGGCATATTCTCGGACGCCTGCCGCCCCTCAACAAATTCAAGGGGGACCACCCTCTCATTCATTGGGGACCATCCTCCCCATTAAGAGTGAAACGCTCATTTCTTCAAGATAAACTTGATTATGAAGCAAAATTTTAATTTCAAAAAATGATATTGAACTCAATTTTGAAAATAACTTTAACATTTCATTGAAAGACGAGTTTCCCGACTCATTGTACATTTTTGTACATGTTTGTGTAGGTACATTCAAATTTAAGGTCCGATTCTAAGCTTCCCAAAAAATGAGATGCTTTATGAGGGGGTTTCCGATAACCATCAAATTTCGGTAGACTACCAAGTGGGTCTAGCACATAGCCTTCTCATCATCCAAAACATGTTGCAGCGGGCTAAAATATGAAGTTCAAGTCCGATTCCGATGAAATTTTCAGAGATTGTACGAGTTGGCGTGTAGACGGTCCCCTATGAAAATCATCGCCCCCGGACTGATAGCCGCTGCGCATGTGCAAACGATAATTTCCTTGTAGCAGCCATCATTTCCACATTTTCCATCCGATTTCAATAAAATTCTCAGAGATCATGCAAATTGGCATATAGATGGTCCCCGATGAAAAGCATTGCCTAGGAACTGATAATAGCCACTGCGCATGCGCAAACGTGAATTCCCTGTAAGAGCTATACTTTCTACATTTTCCATCTGATTTCGATGGTATTTTCTGGGATTGCGCGGATTTGAGTGTAGATACTCCTCTACGGACATCATCGCCCCCATTTTACTTACGTTGAGTGAAACAGTTCGGTGCAGGAGGAAGGGAAATAATAACGCGTGTTTTTTCGCTCACCAACAGGTTCTAATTGACTTAATGCTTATCCAATGGGACGTCCCCTGGAATGCATGCACTACTAAACAATACCTATGTTTAACAATTTTTTGGACTCACTAATAACTACTTTAAACAATAATACTGTAGGTAGAGGTACTAAAATAAAATGTAAAAATTAAACAATAATGTTACCTACTACCTTCATAAAAAAACCTCAAAAAGTAATAATTAATTCCAGATTAAAAAAACCATTAGTGATTAAAAAATACAAGTGAAAGATTTAAAAAAGAAAAATAGCGAAAAATGTCGAAAAAAGGTTAACGGTCGGTAACTCAAAGAATACCGACTTTAAACAAACGTACTTGGTAGAAGGTAAATTATGTAAAATTAAAAAAAAAAATTATATAATAAAAGTCGAAAAAATTAATGAGTTAAAAATTAAAACGAATGATTTAAAAAATTAAAGTTTAAAAATAAATTTAAAAAACCACTAAAAAGTAAAAAATAAAAAATTATGAAAATACAAAAATAGTAAAATAAAAAACTTTTTAACAAAAAAACGGACCGACCTCAAAACTGATGATGGCATCCCACTAAAAAGGAAAAAATAATAACGACAACTTATTCAGTTAGGTTGGTAGGTAGGCACGCAGTGAAGTCGCCGCCGTGCCCATCTGCAGAAACAAACATACACAAGTAGATTCCACTTCCATCTGGTTAGTATTACAACATGGGTCGATAGTGCAATACAAAACATGAATGAGAGTAGGTACCTATCATTGAGGTAATGCATGTGTTCCAAAACGATTAGGTAGTACGTCACTGCTGTCGTATGAAGGAGGATGAGAGAGTGACAATAAGTGTGAATCTCAGTAAGAATATTTCCTTTGATAACAGCTGAAGACGTCTGCGTCACCAAAAATGGCAGTTGGATAAAAATTGAACATGAGAAGGTTGTTTACTTACTTACCTACCCTTAATCCTGTTTTGTATTGCACTATCGACGCATGTTGTAACACTAACTGGTTCATTTGAGTATGAACTCATATCACAAACCCACATCATGATCTAGACAATTCTACATTCAATATGCCATACATGGAATATAAGATTAATTAGATATTATGTAATCAAAGATTGATCATGTATAATTAGATAAATAACTATTAGATACTATCTAATCAAGAGATGGTTTGTTCGAATCCCAACATTTCGTACGGGGATTCACACTTATTGTCACTCTCTCATCCTCCTTCATACGACAGCAGTGACGTACTACCTAATCGTTTTGGAACACATGCATTACCTCAATGATAGGTACCTACTCTCATTCATGTTTTGTATTGCACTATCGACCCATGTTGTAATACTAACCAGATGGAAGTGGAATCTACTTGTGTATGTTTGTTTCTGCAGATGGGCACGGCGGCGACTTCACTGCGTGCCTACCTACCAACCTAACTGAATAAGTTGTCGTTATTATTTTTTTCCTTTTTAGTGGGATGCCATCATTAGTTTTGAGGTCGGTCCGTTTTTTTGTTAAAAAGTTTTTTATTTGGTATCGATACCGATATTTGTATCGATAGTTTTGATAAAAAAAAACTTGTGACGATCCTACTTTTACAGAAGGGACAAACTGATATGGTTTGTTCCCGATTTGTTGGAGCTACGCCTAGGGGGATATTTGATTCATAGAGATATGAATCGATATCCTCTTCAGGCCGGCTGATTAATCTAATCACTGGTTTGAAGGAGTAGGGTCGTCACCCTCCTCTGACTAACTTATGAGCAATTAGGTGAATTTCAATCTGAAATTCAACCTATATTGTTACATGGTATCAGAGCGTGGTTCGGTGGAAATGCACTGAATTTATTTCATCATTTCCCCTCCACTTTTTCTTGGGTATTCCAGAAGGAATTACCCAAAGAGATATCCAGAAGGAATCTCTATATTAAATTCATTCCCTTATTAAACTTCGCCAATCCGGCAATTAAACTCATTCCCTTGTTAGGCTTTGCCAATCTGGCATTTTATTAATTTCAATTACGTTTTTCTTTTATATAAGCCTTTTCTGCATTTGCCATTTCAAACATTACACTTGAATGTTTCGTCGTTCGTATTCTTTATTTAGTTTGCTTTCTCCTCAGTTCCATTGATTTATTCTTTTATGTATAAATGGCCCATTCGTGGCATAAATGACCCATTCGTGGCATTCTTCTTCTTCTTCTTCTTTTTGAATAGTACCATTACGATGGAGGAATTCCCTTGAAGCTTCCAGACGTCCTTTCCTGGGCTTCATGCTATTTTCAGTCCCTTTGACTTGTTTTCAAACATACTTCTGTTTGAAACCCAGAAGTATGTTTCAGGGAGGGGAGTGTGACGATCCTACTTTTACAGAAGGGACAAACCGATTTGGTTTGTTCCCGATTTGTTGGAGCTACGCCTAGGGGGATATTTGATTCATAGAGATATGAATCGATATCCTCTTCAGGCCGGCTGATTAATCTAATCACTGGTTTGAAGGAGTAGGGTCGTCACCCTCCTCTGACTAACTTATGAGCAATTAGGTGAATTTCAATCTGAAATTCAATCTATATTGTTACAAACTCATACCGATAAATTGGTATCGATACATTTGCCTGAAATATCGGAGGTATCGATCCTTCTTGACGATATTATCGATATTTTTGCCAAAGTGTAATAGTAAAAAAAAAACCAAATATCAAGTACTTAGATACCATACTATATCTGCCACTGAATAATACTCGGAATAGTATCGATCGAAACGATATATCGCTTCTAATATCCTTCATCGATATTCAAAAACTTTCCACAGTAACCCAGTAACCTCGCATTTTTTTGCGGTTTTCACATGGACCTTAGGATACTAGGTCCATGGGTTTTCATTTCTCTGGGTTTCTTGGACAGTTCGATTTCCTTGTGACCATTTGTTTTACTTTTTTATAATTTTCAATAATGAACCTTTGGAATCGACCAAGAAAAAATTTTTTTTTATCACCCCCTCAAAATTTGATGGTTTACGTTTCAAGGCACGTAGAATCAAAAAATCGAATAAAAATTTGGCCGTCCGTCCGCCGTACGCAGCACTTTTGCCACTTAGCATTGACCGATTTTGATGAAATTTGGTATGTAGGCTCCATTTGGGGTCTAGTTGTGCCCCGAAACTTTTGGTTGATGTAGGTCACTCCTAAGGGTTCCAAAATCAATTTTGAAATTTTGAAAACGCCCTAACTCAAAAAATTTTGATATAAAGGTATTGTTTTTCCTTCAATTTAAGATTCTATAGAATTTTTAGAATTTTTGAGACCACCCGGAGCTCTGTAGGACAAACCGTTCGCTCACTACGAGAATTTAAAGTTTGGACGTACGACAAATCAGAAACACGAGTGTGAATCGCAAAAGAGGCCTAATCTCCGTTCAAATTATGGCTGACCAAAATGCGATCGATGTTTTTCTTCATGTTGGATGGTTGGTGGCTTTGCAGACGAGTGATCTATATAGAAAAATAAAAAATAATAAACCATTGTGTAATAATTTGCAGCGTTTTTTAAAATTCAAGCCGATTTTTTGTTTTTATGATTCGATAATAAATATTATTAATTTGTAATGTAACTGATTTATTACTTAATCCTTTCCATTTGTAATGGAAGAAAAAGTCATTTCATTGAACGGATAATTCCTGGGAATAAGAATTGGAATAAATCGCTCATTTAATGCAATAGTGGCATGTCTCAAAGTCAGTTGTATTTGATGATCACTGTTTTGTGACACTGTTTCCACTAATATTTTACAGTTGGTGGAGAGGTACGACAATGCACACGCAAGACCATCTCGTGACTAGTTTTGCAAGCATAGAAGTGACCCTCATGCACTAGTTTCTAGCCCTTTAAGAGAGTTTTTTTCTTCAGAAACCCGACAATCGAAAATTTTGGGATATGACACTATTGCATTAAATGAGCGAAATATGAAATGAAATGAAATTTTTATTAATTTTAAATTATTGACTTTTATACTTATTTTAAAATACCACTAACTTTAACTACATTTTAAATTATTGACTTGTATTAATATATTTATAATGTTAATATTTATAATGTTAATATTTATAATTCTTGATTAATGGAGTTTTTATTTGGTTTGCGAAATCATTTGTGGGTTATTTACTTTGAGCCGATATTATCGAAGTATCGGTATCTAATAATATCGGTATCGAAAAGATATCGAGTATCGACACTTCCTGAGAAATATCGTATCCGTCAACCTGTGAAAGCTGCTCCGACCTCCGCTCTGTTCAAGAATCCGGTTGATCCGGTAATGCAATTGCCCAGCTCATTCCATACTGTCCTCCTTTCAAATCCACAATGATTCCAGGAACTAATCCCGTCCAAATGGCTCGCAAGCTTAGTTATTTTCGCAGATGGCTGAAATAGAGTTGGAAATATTCTGATGGAATAACAAGCTCGTATTTCTACCCAATGATTCAAAATATAATATTATTTTATTAATTAAATGATTATAACATAGATATGAATTGGGTATGGTTCAATAACAAAACGGAGTATGGTTTATATCGATTAAATCTTTAATCGTATATGAGGTCCGAAATGAAATGAGAATGGATTTTGGGTATCAAGGGAAACGGCAAAATATTAAAATGCATGGAGAGATCACTTACCAGGAGCTCGTTCCCAGTTTACGAGAGTGGCGACGCCTCCTCAGGCATATTCGCGGAACTGCTACATGACTCACTCTACAGTGTCCAGGTTGTATGCGTTTTTCTAAATTTCACGAACGAGGAAACCAGATCCTTCAGCCTTTGCAACAAAACCCTCAATCTACACTGAAAACGCTGCAAATTATTACACAATGGTTTATTATTTTCCTATATTGATCACTCGTCTGCAAAGCCACCAACCATCCAACATGAAGAAAAACATCGATCGCATTTCGGTCAGCTAAAATTTGAACGAAGATTAGGCCTCTTTTGCGATTCTCACTCGTGTTTCTGATTTATCATACGTCCAAAACTTAAATTCTCGTAGTGAGCGAACGGTTTGTCCTACAGAGGTCCGCCCGGTCTCAAAAAATTCTAAAAATTCTATAGAATCTTAAATTGAAGGAAAAACAATACCCTTATATCAAAATTTTTTGAGTTAGGGCGTTTTCAAAATTTAAAAATTCATTTTGGAACGGAGATTAGGCCTCTTTTGCGATTCACACTCGTGTTTCTGATTTATCGTACGTCCAAACTTTAAATTCTCGTAGTGAGCGAACGCTTTGTCCTACAGAGCTCCGGGTGGTCTCAAAAAATTCTAAAAATTCTATAGAATCTTAAATTGAAGGAAAAAATACCTTTATATCAACATTTTTTTAGTTAGGACGTTTTCAAAATTTCTAAATTGATTTTGGAACCCTTAGAAGTGACCTACATCAACCAAAATCTTCGGGGCACAACTAGACCCCAAATGGAGCCTACATACCGAATTTCATCAAAATCGGTCAATGCTAAGTGGCAAAAGTGCCGCGTACGGCGGACGGACGTCCAAATTTTGGTTTATTATTTTCAATAATGAACCTTTGGGATCGACCAAGAAAAAAAAATTTTTAACACCCCCTCAAAATTTGATGGTTTACGTTTCAAGGTACGTAGAATCCAAAAATCGAATAAAAATTTGGCCGTCCGTCCGCCGTACGCCGTCCGCCGTACGCCGTCCGCCGTACGCGGCACTTTTGCCACTTAGCATTGACCGATTTTGATGAAATTTGGTATGTAGGCTCCTTTTGGGGTCTAGTTGTGCCCCGAAGCTTTTGGTTGAGGTAGGTCAATTCTAAGGGTTCCAAAATCAATTTTGAAATTTTGAAAACGCCCTAACTCAAAAAATTTCGATATAAAGGTATTGTTTTTCCTTCAATTTAAGATTCTATAGAATTTTTAGAATTTTTTGAGACCACGCGGAGCTCTGTAGCACAAACCGTTCGCTTCCTACGAAAATTTAAGTGTTTATTTTGAAATATATATATATATATATAAATCAAAACACGAGTGTGAATCGCAAAAGAGGCCTAATCTCCGTTCAAATTAGAGCTGATCAAAATGTAATCGATAATTGGTGATTTTGATTTTTTTTTAAATTTTTTTTTGATTTTTTTTTTTTTTTCCTTCATATTGGATGGTTGGTGATTTTGTAGACGAGTGATCTATATAGAAAAATAATAAACCATTGTGTAATAATTTGCAGCGTTTTATTCGATTTTTGGATTCTACGTACCTTGAAACGTAAACCATCAAATTTTGAGGGGGTGTTAAAATTTTTTTCTTGGTCGATTCCAAAGGTTTATTATTGAAAATAATAAACCAAAATCAACAGCCGTTCTTGTACGTCTTAGCTTATGAACTAGTTGAGGATGAATAAAAACGCTGCAAATTATTACACAATGGTTTATTATTTTTCTATATAGATCACTCGTGTACAAAATTACCAACCATCCAATATGAAGAAAAAAAAAAAAAAAAAAAATCAAAATCACCAACCATCGATTGCATTTCGGTCAGCTCTAATTTGAACGGAGATTAGGCCTCTTTTGCGATTCACACTCGTGTTTTGATTTATATATATATATATATATTTCAATATAAACCCTTAAATTTTCGTAGGGAGCGAACGGTTTGTCCTACAGAGCTCCGGGTGGTCTCAAAAAATTCTAAAAATTCTATAGAATCTTAAATTGAAGGAAAAACAATACCTTTATATCAAAATATTTTGAGTTAATGCGTTTTCAAAATTTCTAAATTGATTTTGCAACCCTTAGAAGTGACCTACATCAACCAAAATCATCAACCAAAATCAAATTTCATGACTTAGATTCAAACTAGGACTAGTATGGAGATATAAGAAAGAAAACATGTTTTCCAAAATGAAAATTACCACTCGCGTTTTACGTCTCAGGCTTTCCTGAACATTTTGGTTCCGTGTCTGTCTGTCTGTGAGTCTGTCATGAAATCCTCAGGAAGTAGGGACCTTAGAAGTGACCTACAGCAACCAAAATCTTCGGGGCACAACTAGACCCCAAATGGAGCCCATATGCCAAATTTCATCAAAACCAGTCAATGCTACGTGAGGAAAGTGGACAGCAGTCGGACGGCCAAATTTTTATTAGATTTTTGGTTTCTACGAACCTTGAAACGTAAACTAACAAATTTTGTGTGTGTATGTGTGTATTACTAACCCCCCCGGTTAGTAATTTTTTTTCGTGGTCGATTCCAAAGGTTCATTATTGAAGATAATAAACCAACAATACCAGTTCGTTAGCTCGGAATCTTGAACAGCTCTAAGTGTTCAATATTTGAAAAAATAGGGTAAACATGTATTTTGTGACGTTTTTTTTTGGATGTTTTGTTATCATGATAGTAATTGAGGGTACATTCCATATGGGATTTTTTTTCGAACACTTTGATTCAGTGGTAATAATTACCACGAAATAATTATTATTTCGAAAACGCTTTGGTGGCAGAGGTATGTCGATCAAAACACAGTACACCCAAGACATTTCCTCCATTTTCCCAAATTTTGATGTTCCAACCCCATTTCTCAGTCGATTTGAAAGCGGCCCTCCGAGAAATTGATTCAGATTTCTTCCCTTCCAAAACCTCTTTTCACCCCCCAATGACGGGTCGCAGGTGGATCCAAATCCCGTTTGACTGTTGCTCGGAGCATGTGAAGGGTGGAGGCGAGTAAAAGCCGCGCCAAAAGAGATCGGGAGGCGTATCGATCTGCAGTTGATTATGTGAAGTGTTGCAAGTTAATCCTCAGATCTCCTTCCACATGTCCACGAGACCAGCTGTTGGCGTTCCGTCTCCTCCCTTCGTTCCATTTCAATTTAAGCGTCCCTCTCTCCCTCCGCCACCACCCCTAATCCCTCCCACGGGGTTTCTCATGGTTTTCTATGATATACGTATTTAACCCCCTTCTAGAAGGATCAACGGATCGCAGAGGTCTTTTCCATTCGGTTTCGAGATCGTTAAGTTTCAATCTCCGACTAGTGATTGTCCACAACACAAGACTTTTCAAGTACCAGCTGTTCTAGAATGGACTAACCTCCCACGGCAAGGGGTTCAGTCAGAGGTACATATGACAACCATTATTTTACGGTACCATACCTAGACCTAGGTACTAATAAAGGTGACAGACGGAGTAGACAATGTTGGCGAATTTTTGGACAAATTTGGTTTACTATCATTAAATCTAACTCTGATGTCTTGTAACACTGCTCGCGGTTTTAAACGCTGCAAATTATTACACAATGGTTTATTATTTTTCTATAGATCACTCCTCCGCAAAGCCACCAACCATCCAACATGATGAAAAACATCGATCGCATTTCGGTCGGCTTTAATTTGAACGGAGATTAGGCCTCTTTTGCGATTCACACTCGCGTTTCTGATTTATCGTACGTCCTAAACTCAAATTCTTGTAGTGAGCGAACGGTTTGTCCTACAGAGCTCCGGGTGGTCTCAAAAAATTCTAAAAATTCTATAGAATCTTAAATTGAAGGAAAAACAATACCTTTATATCAAAATTTTTTGAGTTAGGGCGTTTTCAAAATTTCAAAATTCATTTTGGAACCCTTAGACGTAACCTACATCAACTAGACCCCAAATGAGCCTACATACCAAATTTCATCAAAATCGGTCAATGCTAAGTGGCAAAAGTGCCACTTAGCACGGACGGCCAAATTTTTATTCGATTTTAGGATTCTACGTACCTTGAAACGTAAACCATCAAATTTTGAGGGGGTGTTAAAAATTGTTTTTTCTTGGTCGATTCCAAAGGTTCATTATTGAAAATAATAAACCAAAAAAATCACAAAATGGTATACGATCGAAACAATTAAATTTTTTTTAATCATCGACATTTTAATTATTATTAATTAATTATTAATTATCACCCAAAAGTTTATTATTTTCTGTATTCATAACTCGCCTGCAAAGAACTCAGCTTTGTCATTGTCAGTATACCCACCAACCATAGTTTATCTTGAAACAGAGGACACGCCAGCAAAATGTCTTTATCCGAGAGTTGAGTGCCCTTAATTCATTACGAAATTATTTTGTTCTTGATAGCTAGGGAAGAACAAATAAGTGAATTGAAGATCCATTCAAGGAATGAAACGAATGAAATTTAGCTCACTCCTTTAACCGATCGCTCATACACGATCGTTTTTCTAAATCTTCATTCGTCGAACTCACAGAGTAGCCGCGACATTCCTGTGAGAGAACCCTGAGGGGTCCTTCCAGGTGTAGGTCGGTCCTCTGAGACAATTCCTCTGGGTCCTAGCTAGACTCAAAAAATGGAATACTATCTTAAATTGATGAAAAACTTGAGTTAACATCCATTAGATGATTAGTTATCCTCTATAAGCGAATAGTTTTGGTACCACTGACCTATGGGTGTGTCATTCTTTACCATTTCTGGGAATTTCAAAATGTGAGAAAACAATACCAATATATCGAAAGTTATTTCGGTTTATTATACGGTTTATTTTTTTGTAAAGATCACTCGTACCTTTTCCATCAATTGTACCTACCATCCATGCTATGGCACTAGGTTATCAATTAAGGGTTTTCGGTCAGACAGTAATTACCAACAAAACATCGTTATCTCAAAGTTGGGGGTGTCTTCCATCTTGTTTCTTGGGATCTTGTTTCTTGTTGTTAAAGAAGCACAAACGAGTTACATGGAATTCTATTCAAAGAAATAAAACGCTGCAAATTATTGAACAAAGGTTTACTATTTTTCTATATAGATCACTCGTCTGCAAAGAACACGGCTTTGCCATTGTTACCACCAACCAAGATGAAGAAAAACATCGATCGCATTTCGGTCAGCTAAAATTTGAACGGAGATTAGGCCTCTTTTGCGATTCACACTCGTGTTTCTGATTTATCGTAAGTCCAACCCTTAAAGTCTCGTAGGGAGCGAACGGTTTGTCCTACTGGGCTCCGCGTGGTCTCAAAAAATTCTCAAAATTCTATACTACCTTAAATTGATGGAAAAACAATACCTTTATATCAAACTTTTTTGAGTTAGGGCGTTTTCAAAATTTCAAACCTTATTTTTTGACCCTTAGAAGTGACCGACATCAACCAAAAGTTTCGGGGCACAACTAGACCCCAAATGGGGTCCGTATACCAAATTTCATCAAAATCGGTCCATGGGAACTAAGGAAAGTGCCTCGTACGGCGTGCGCCGGAAAGCAGACTTTATTCGATTTTCGGATTCTACGTACCTTGAAACGTAAACCGACAAATTTTGAGGACGGTTAAAAGATGTTTTTTCTTGGTCGATTCTACAGGTTCATTATTGAAAATAATAAACCAAAAAATGGGCTGGATTACCCAGTAGCCAAGTGGGAATTTGTCCCTTAATTAATAAAGTTTAATAATCGTTCAAGGCTACCCCGAATATACGTTGTGTAAATTTAAGTAGTGTTGTGGACAGAAACTTGCGGGCCCTGGTTTAGGACCGGCTACCTTTTTGTTGTCAGCGGCTGGAATTTCCATTTGCCAACTCACGAAACCCTTTACTGCACTTGCCGCTTCAAACTCAAATTACCACATAGAACAAACGCACTCACACTCACTCAGCTACATATACGACACAAAAGCCTTGTAAATCCCGCGCCCACAGGATTACGATCAAGTTGCGCTCTGCTCGTCCTTCTGGAACAATGCGTTCTGAATGTTCCCATGTCCTACTCCACCTCCACTGCTCCACAACACTCAGGTAATAAGTGATATCCATATTTACATTACCAGATATGCATTTACGCCGTTTGAGGTAAATTGACTGTGAATTCCCTCTGCGCCGTTTACCGAGTGAGTACCGCACCAGGCGGAAACGAATGGTTGCATTTCTAGCATAAGAAAATTGATTTTAAAACATTACCTTGATGAAGAACCAATGAACCGTTTTCGCTTCTATCGTAGTAACGTTCATGGGGCGAGAACCCGTTGACGAGTTAGCAATAGTGAATTACCGCTCGAGTGAGTTATAGAGCTGGCGCCGTCAAAGTGAGGTAACATGCGTAACAGAAGCGCTTACTTTGAAAACATCCTCTATCCCTTTTGCTTTTTTCCAGGAAATCGAATAAAAATCTGCCAAGTGGGTGTGGCACATAGCTATCCCGCATCCATGATGGTGACACGTAGTTGATTACAAACTTAAATCTTCAAGTACTCACCACAACTCACCAAATTTGATGAACACATGAAGATAACATTTGCAGGGAACTAACCACAGAATCTCCGAAAAATGCATTGAAATCTAATGGAAACTTGAAGTTTTATGCTCATTAAAGATTTCAAATGTGAGCATGCGCAGTGGATACCAATGTTCCTATCACTATGCAATTGATAAGGAACTGTCCAGTGTCCAAACGCAAAATCCCTCACAATTTCATCCATCGCGGATAAAAAGTGAAGAAGTTATGGTGGTTTATTGGACGGCCCTTCCATATAACTGATCGTGATGGATTTAATAAGGCACAATTCAAAGTCTCATCCACACAATGCCTGAAATTTTCAACAAACTCGGACAGTAACTTTAACGGCCCTAAAGTTTACTTAATTATGACACAATGGTTCATCATTTTTCTGATAGACCACTCACCAGCAACACTACCCAGCAACCTAATTTCGCTTCACCCTCAAGTTTAATTTGATGAAATAAACGCTTCACTCTCAATTAAAAAAAAAAGGAAAAC
Source organism: Apolygus lucorum (assembly GCA_009739505.2). Lineage (NCBI taxonomy): Eukaryota > Metazoa > Arthropoda > Insecta > Hemiptera > Miridae > Apolygus > Apolygus lucorum. Next base: position 84,384,024 of record CM019167.2, read on the forward strand.
ATATTGTTTAGTAATGCATGCATTCCAGGGGACGTCCCATTGGATAAGTATTGGATCAGTTTAACCAGTTGTTAAGCGATAAGACTGTTTCTCTCGATGTAATTTATTTAGGTATTACTTTAGGGAAGAAATAGTGACACCCCCCCCCACCCACCATTATAAACCATAGGTAACACTTCTAGCGGCATGATAGCCTCGAATCTGAAGAGCATTTTAAAATCCATGATCTACGACACCCAACATGCGAATTCGAGTTCACCCCTCCCCCCCCCCCCCCGCCAATGGTGCCAGTCTGGCACCAAAGCGGAAATACGTCGTAACATTGAACTTTCATCTATTAGGTTTAGTAGGCAGTCCGTCGAATGTCACATCCGTATTCAAGGTGAAACACTAAAAAACCCAAGAAATATGAGGTTTATGGTGCCCTGGCACCATGGTGGCACCACTTTTATTTCATGCAAATCTTAAGGTATAATGAGAATTTTTCCTCAATTTCAAAGCTTGGATACAATTAGTGAGCAGTAAAGGAACCGAAATATTGAAAATTTGGATATTTTGTGAATATTATCCCCCCACCCATCCCCTCCTCTTGCAAATTTTGGTACTCTGGTGAAATCATGTACAACTCGGAAGTTATTTTAGTCAAAAACATATTGTTTAGTAATGCATGCATTCCAGGGGACGTCCCATTGGATAAGCATTAGATCAGTTTAACCAGTTGTTAAGTGATAAAACTGTTTCACTCGATATAATTTATTTATTACTTTAGGCAAGAAATAACCCCCCCCCCCCCCCACACCATTATCCACCTTAACATTTCTAGCGGCATGGGAGCCTCGAATCTGAAGAGCATTTTAAAATCCATGATCTACGATACCCAACATGCGAATTCGAGTTCACCCCCCCCCTCGCCACCACCACCAATGGTGCCAGTCTGGCACCAAAGCGGAAATACGTCGTAACATTGAACTTTCACCTGTTAGTTTTGGTAGGCAGTCCATCGAGGTTCACATCCGTATTTAAGGTGAAACACACAAAAAACCCACGAAATATGAGGTTTATGGTATCCTGGCACCATGGTGGCACCACTATTAGTTCCATGGTGGTACAGAGAATAATTCATGAAAATCCAGAGGTATAATGAGAATTTTTCCTCAATTTCAAAGCTTGGGTACAATTAGTAAGCAGTAAAGGAACCAAAATATTGAAAAATCGGATATTTTGTGAATATTATCCCCCCACTCACCCCCTCCTCTTGCGAATTTTGGTACTTTGGTGAAATCATGTACAACGGGGAAGTTATTTTAGTCAAACAAAAAAAGAAACACACAAATCGGTTGGAAATTGAGGCCTGGGCAGAGTTTATAAGATTATGCCCGCAAACGCACGTTTTTTAAGCATTAACCCCTCCTTTCCCCCCTTTAAAAAGCAAAATTCCAAATTCCGGCGCCGTAGTGCACAATTAGATAGTTTTCCGCGTCGAAGAAAAAAAGAACCACGAAAATCGGTTGAGAACTAAGGCCTGGGCAGAGTACACAAGATTATGCCCAAAAACCCACGTTTTTTGAGCATTAACCCCCCCTTTCCCCCCCTTAAAAGGCAAAATTCGAAATTCCGGTGACGTAGTGCACAACTAGATAGTTTTCCGCGTCGAACAAAAAAAGAACCAGGAAAATCGGTTGAGAACTAAGGCCTGGGCAGAGTACACAAGATTTTGTTACACACACACATACACACATACGCGCCCGGCCCCCGTTTGTGGTCAAGGGCGCCTTATGGTCATTTTTGACATTTTGAGTTACATACACCATGATACTCCCTGATGTCTGAAACGGATAAATAACCAACCCCCACCCTTATACACTCCGACATTTACACACTCCGTTTCGGATTTCCACCGCACAACTGGTCATTAGGGGTATTTCTACCATCACTTCTGGTCATTGTGTATAAAACGCAACTGGTCCTTACACTCCGTGCTCTGAATCCCACAATCAAAGGTGGTCACTGATTTCCCGTTTCGGATTTTCACCGCGCTTCTGGTCCTTTTGAGGTGCCAACTGGTCATCAGACCTCCGAATTTGCCTCAGAGAGTGACGTCACAAGGTAATACTTTCAGGCCTTTATTTTCAAAGGGGTGTAGCACATGGCGTCCTCAATATAAACTTAATTTTTCCGTATTTGTATTGCTCTTGGTTAAATAATATTGAAACCATCTGCCAATGAAGTGGAATGTATTTATAAATATGCTAAACAGTGGGCGTAGCACATAGCTTCCTACTCTTCCGGTTTTCGAGGATTTCTCGTGTTTTTTTTTCCACGTTAACATTTACGTATTATATAGGGAAGATTTTTCTGCATTTAGGGGTACTACATCATTTACCCCCACCCCAAACATAAGTGTGTTAGGTATGTTAGATCCAAATCCTCCTCATAAAAAATCGTGTAGGTACTTTTTGGAAACAAAGTTATCAGGAGATTCACATTTTGGTAGAATTACATTTTTTACCCCCACCCTAACATGCAGTATGTTAGGTATGCTAGTACCAAATCCTCGACATAAAAAATCGTGTAGGTACTTTTTGGAAACAGGGTGATCAAGAGATTCACATTTTGGTAGAATTACATTTTTTACCCCCACCCTAACATACAGTATGTTAGGTATGCTAGTACCAAATCCTCGACATAAAAAATCGTGTAGGTACTTTTTGGAAACAGGGTGATCAGGAGATTCACATTTTGGTAGAATTACATTTTTTACCCCCACCCTAACATACAGTATGTTAGGTATGCTAGTACCAAATCCTCGACATAAAAAATCGTGTAGGTACTTTTTGGAAACAGGGTGATCAGGAGATTCACATTTTGGTAGAATTACATTTTTTACCCCCACCCTAACATACAGTATGTTAGGTATGCTAGTACCAAATCCTCGACATAAAAAATCGTGTAGGTACTTTTTGGAAACAGGGTGATCAGGAGATTCACATTTTGGTAGAATTAGATTTTTTACCCCCACCCTAACATACAGTATGTTAGGTATGCTAGTACCAAATCCTCGACATAAAAAATCGTGTAGGTACTTTTTGGAAACAGGGTGATCAGGAGATTCACATTTTGGTAGAATTACATTTTTTACCCCCACTCTAACATACAGTATGTTAGGTACCTATGCTAGTACCAAATCCTCGACATAAAAAATCGTGTAGGTACTTTTTGGAAACAGGGTGATCAGGAGATTCACATTTTGGTAGAATTACATTTTTTACCGCTACCCTAACATACAGTATGTTAGGTAGGTAGTTAGATCCAAATCCTCCTCATAAAAAATCGTGTAGGTACTTTTTGGAAACAGGGTGATCAGGAGATTCACATTTTGGTTGAATTACATTTTTTACCCCCACCCTAACATACAGTATGTTAAGTATGCTAGTACCAAATCCTCGACATAAAAAATCGTGTAGGTACTTTTTGGAAACAGGGTGATCAGGAGATTCACATTTTGGTTGAATTACATTTTTTACCCCCACCCTAACATACAGTATGTTAGGTATGTTAGATCCAAATCCTCCACATAAAAAATTGTGTAGGTACTTTTTGGAAACAGGGTGATCAGGAGATTCACATTTTGGTAGAATTACATTTTTTACCCCCACCCTAACATACAGTATGTTAGGTATGCTAGTACCAAATCCTCGACATAAAAAATCGTGTAGGTACTTTTTGGAAACAGGGTGATCAGGAGATTCACATTTTGGTAGAATTACATTTTTTACCCCCACCCTAACATACAGTAGGTATGTTAGGCATGCTAGTACCAAATCCTCCACATAAAAAATCGTGTAGGTACATATTGGAAACAGGGTGATCAGAAGATTCACATTTTGGTAGAATGACATTTTTTACCCCCACCCTAACATACAGTATGTTAGGTATGCTAGTACCAAATCCTCGACATAAAAAATCGTGTAGGTACGTTTTGGAAACAGGGTGATCAGGAGATTCACATTTTGGTAGAATTACATTTTTTACCCCCACCCTAACATACAGTATGTTAGGTATGCTAGTACCAAATCCTCGACATAAAAAATCGTGTAGGTACTTTTTGGAAACAGGGTGATCAGGAGATTCACATTTTGGTAGAATTACATTTTTTACCCCCACCCTAACATACAGTATGTTAGGTATGCTAGTACCAAATCCTCGACATAAAAAATCGTGTAGGTACTTTTTGGAAACAGGGTGATCAGGAGATTCACATTTTGGTAGAATTACATTTTTTACCCCCACCCTAACATACAGTATGTTAGGTATGCTAGTACCAAATCCTCCACATAAAAAATCGTGTAGGTACTTTTTGGAAACAGGGTGATCAGGAGATTCACATTTTGGTAGAATTACATTTTTTACCCCCACCCTAACATACAGTATGTTAGGTATGCTAGTACCAAATCCTCGACATAAAAAATCGTGTAGGTACTTTTTGGAAACAGGGTGATCAGGAGATTCACATTTTGGTAGAATTACATTTTTTACCCCCACTCTAACATACAGTATGTTAAGTATGCTAGTACCAAATCCTCGACATAAAAAATCGTGTAGGTACTTTTTGGAAACAGGGTGATCAGGAGATTCACATTTTGGTTGAATTACATTTTTTACCCCCACCCTAACATACAGTATGTTAGGTATGTTAGTACCAAATCCTCCACATAAAAAATCGTGTAGGTACTTTTTGGAAACAGGGTGATCAGGAGATTCACATTTTGGTAGAATTACATTTTTTACCCCCACCCTAACATACAGTATGTTAGGTATGCTAGTACCAAATCCTCCACATAAAAAATCGTGTAGGTACTTTTTGGAAACAGGGTGATCAGGAGATTCACATTTTGGTAGAATTACATTTTTTACCCCCACTCTAACATACAGTATGTTAGGTATGCTAGTACCAAATCCTCGACATAAAAAATCGTGTAGGTACTTTTTGGAAACAGGGTGATCAGGAGATTCACATTTTGGTAGAATTACATTTTTTACCGCTACCCTAACATACAGTATGTTAGGTATGCTAGTACCAAATCCTCGACATAAAAAATCGTGTAGGTACTTTTTGGAAACAGGGTGATCAGGAGATTCACATTTTGGTAGAATTACATTTTTTACCCCCACTCTAACATACAGTATGTTAGGTATGCTAGTACCAAATCCTCCTCATAAAAAATCGTGTAGGTACTTTTTGGAAACAGGGTGATCAGGAGATTCACATTTTGGTTGAATTACATTTTTTACCCCCACCCTAACATACAGTATGTTAAGTATGCTAGTACCAAATCCTCGACATAAAAAATCGTGTAGGTACTTTTTGGAAACAGGGTGATCAGGAGATTCACATTTTGGTTGAATTACATTTTTTACCCCCACCCTAACATACAGTATGTTAGGTATGTTAGATCCAAATCCTCCACATAAAAAATTGTGTAGGTACTTTTTGGAAACAGGGTGATCAGGAGATTCACATTTTGGTATAATTACATTTTTTACCCCCACCCTAACATACAGTATGTTAGGTATGCTAGTACCAAATCCTCCACATAAAAAATCGTGTAGGTACTTTTTGGAAACAGGGTGATCAGGAGATTCACATTTTGGTAGAATTACATTTTTTACCCCCACCCTAACATACAGTATGTTAGGTATGCTAGTACCAAATCCTCCTCATAAAAAATCGTGTAGGTACTTTTTGGAAACAGGGTGATCAGGAGATTCACATTTTGGTTGAATTACATTTTTTACCCCCACCCTAACATACAGTATGTTAAGTATGCTAGTACCAAATCCTCGACATAAAAAATCGTGTAGGTACTTTTTGGAAACAGGGTGATCAGGAGATTCACATTTTGGTTGAATTACATTTTTTACCCCCACCCTAACATACAGTATGTTAGGTATGTTAGATCCAAATCCTCCACATAAAAAATTGTGTAGGTACTTTTTGGAAACAGGGTGATCAGGAGATTCACATTTTGGTATAATTACATTTTTTACCCCCACCCTAACATACAGTATGTTAGGTATGCTAGTACCAAATCCTCCACATAAAAAATCGTGTAGGTACTTTTTGGAAACAGGGTGATCAGGAGATTCACATTTTGGTAGAATTACATTTTTTACCCCCACCCTAACATACAGTATGTTAGGTATGCTAGTACCAAATCCTCGACATAAAAAATCGTGTAGGTACTTTCTGGAAACAGGGTGATCAGGAGATTCACATTTTGGTAGAATTACATTTTTTACCCCCACCCTAACATACAGTAGGTATGTTAGGCATGCTAGTACCAAATCCTCGACATAAAAAATCGTGTAGGTACATATTGGAAACAGGGTGATCAGAAGATTCACATTTTGGTAGAATGACATTTTTTACCCCCACCCTAACATACAGTATGTTAGGTATGCTAGTACCAAATCCTCGACATAAAAAATCGTGTAGGTACTTTTTGGAAACAGGGTGATCAGGAGATTCACATTTTGGTTGAATTACATTTTTTACCCCCACCCTAACATACAGTATGTTAGGTATGTTAGTACCAAATCCTCGACATAAAAAATCGTGTAGGTACTTTTTGGAAACAGGGTGATCAGGAGATTCACATTTTGGTTGAATTACATTTTTTACCCCCACCCTAACATACAGTATGTTAAGTATGCTAGTACCAAATCCTCGACATAAAAAATCGTGTAGGTACTTTTTGGAAACAGGGTGATCAGGAGATTCACATTTTGGTTGAATTACATTTTTTACCCCCACCCTAACATACAGTATGTTAAGTATGCTAGTACCAAATCCTCCACATAAAAAATTGTGTAGGTACTTTTTGGAAACAGGGTGATCAGGAGATTCACATTTTGGTAGAATTACATTTTTTACCCCCACCCTAACATACAGTATGTTAGGTATGCTAGTACCAAATCCTCCACATAAAAAATCGTGTAGGTACTTTTTGGAAACAGGGTGATCAGGAGATTCACATTTTGGTAGAATTACATTTTTTACCCCCACCCTAACATACAGTATGTTAGGTATGCTAGTACCAAATCCTCGACATAAAAAATCGTGTAGGTACTTTTTGGAAACAGGGTGATCAGGAGATTCACATTTTGGTAGAATTACATTTTTTACCCCCACCCTAACATACAGTAGGTATGTTAGGCATGCTAGTACCAAATCCTCCACATAAAAAATCGTGTAGGTACATATTGGAAACAGGGTGATCAGAAGATTCACATTTTGGTAGAATGACATTTTTTACCCCCACCCTAACATACAGTATGTTAGGTATGCTAGTACCAAATCCTCCACATAAAAAATCGTGTAGGTACTTTTTGGAAACAGGGTGATCAGGAGATTCACATTTTGGTAGAATTACATTTTTTACCCCCACTCTAACATACAGTATGTTAGGTATGCTAGTACCAAATCCTCGACATAAAAAATCGTGTAGGTACTTTTTGGAAACAGGGTGATCAGGAGATTCACATTTTGGTAGAATTACATTTTTTACCGCTACCCTAACATACAGTATGTTAGGTAGGTAGTTAGATCCAAATCCTCCTCATAAAAAATCGTGTAGGTACTTTTTGGAAACAGGGTGATCAGGAGATTCACATTTTGGTTGAATTACATTTTTTACCCCCACCCTAACATACAGTATGTTAGGTATGTTAGTACCAAATCCTCGACATAAAAAATCGTGTAGGTACTTTTTGGAAACAGGGTGATCAGGAGATTCACATTTTGGTTGAATTACATTTTTTACCCCCACCCTAACATACAGTATGTTAAGTATGCTAGTACCAAATCCTCGACATAAAAAATCGTGTAGGTACTTTTTGGAAACAGGGTGATCAGGAGATTCACATTTTGGTTGAATTACATTTTTTACCCCCACCCTAACATACAGTATGTTAAGTATGCTAGTACCAAATCCTCCACATAAAAAATTGTGTAGGTACTTTTTGGAAACAGGGTGATCAGGAGATTCACATTTTGGTAGAATTACATTTTTTACCCCCACCCTAACATACAGTATGTTAGGTATGCTAGTACCAAATCCTCCACATAAAAAATCGTGTAGGTACTTTTTGGAAACAGGGTGATCAGGAGATTCACATTTTGGTAGAATTACATTTTTTACCCCCACCCTAACATACAGTATGTTAGGTATGCTAGTACCAAATCCTCGACATAAAAAATCGTGTAGGTACTTTTTGGAAACAGGGTGATCAGGAGATTCACATTTTGGTAGAATTACATTTTTTACCCCCACAATAACATACAGTAGGTATGTTAGGCATGCTAGTACCAAATCCTCCACATAAAAAATCGTGTAGGTACATATTGGAAACAGGGTGATCAGAAGATTCACATTTTGGTAGAATGACATTTTTTACCCCCACCCTAACATACAGTATGTTAGGTATGCTAGTACCAAATCCTCCACATAAAAAATCGTGTAGGTACTTTTTGGAAACAGGGTGATCAGGAGATTCACATTTTGGTAGAATTACATTTTTTACCCCCACTCTAACATACAGTATGTTAGGTATGCTAGTACCAAATCCTCGACATAAAAAATCGTGTAGGTACTTTTTGGAAACAGGGTGATCAGGAGATTCACATTTTGGTAGAATTACATTTTTTACCGCTACCCTAACATACAGTATGTTAGGTAGGTAGTTAGATCCAAATCCTCCTCATAAAAAATCGTGTAGGTACTTTTTGGAAACAGGGTGATCAGGAGATTCACATTTTGGTTGAATTACATTTTTTACCCCCACCCTAACATACAGTATGTTAAGTATGCTAGTACCAAATCCTCGACATAAAAAATCGTGTAGGTACTTTTTGGAAACAGGGTGATCAGGAGATTCACATTTTGGTTGAATTACATTTTTTACCCCCACCCTAACATACAGTATGTTAGGTATGTTAGATCCAAATCCTCCACATAAAAAATTGTGTAGGTACTTTTTGGAAACAGGGTGATCAGGAGATTCACATTTTGGTAGAATTACATTTTTTACCCCCACCCTAACATACAGTATGTTAGGTATGCTAGTACCAAATCCTCCACATAAAAAATCGTGTAGGTACTTTTTGGAAACAGGGTGATCAGGAGATTCACATTTTGGTAGAATTACATTTTTTACCCCCACCCTAACATACAGTATGTTAGGTATGCTAGTACCAAATCCTCGACATAAAAAATCGTGTAGGTACTTTTTGGAAACAGGGTGATCAGGAGATTCACATTTTGGTAGAATTACATTTTTTACCCCCACCCTAACATACAGTAGGTATGTTAGGCATGCTAGTACCAAATCCTCCACATAAAAAATCGTGTAGGTACATATTGGAAACAGGGTGATCAGAAGATTCACATTTTGGTAGAATGACATTTTTTACCCCCACCCTAACATACAGTATGTTAGGTATGCTAGTACCAAATCCTCGACATAAAAAATCGTGTAGGTACGTTTTGGAAACAGGGTGATCAGGAGATTCACATTTTGGTAGAATTACATTTTTTACCCCCACCCTAACATACAGCATGTCAGGCATGCTAGTACCAAATCCTCCCCATAAAAAATCGTGTAGGTACTTTTTGGAAACAGAGTGATCAGAAGATTCAAATTTTGGTAGAATGACATTTTTTACCCCCACCCTAACATACAGTATGTTAGGTATGCTAGTACCTAATCCTCCACATAAAAAATCGTGTTGGTACTTTTTGGAAACGGTGATCAGGGCATTCACATTTTGGTAGAATTACATTTTTTACCCCCACTCTAACATACTGTATGTTAGGTATGCTAGTACCAAATCCTCGACATAAAAAATCGTGTAGGTACTTTTTGGAAACAGGGTGATCAGGAGATTCACATTTTGGTAGAATTACATTTTTTACCCCCACCCTAACATATATTATGTTAAGTATGCTAGAACCAAATCCTCCACATAAAATCCAAATTTCCCATCTGCCAATGAAGTGGAATGTATACTACCTATTCTTAAGTATGCTAAACAGTGGGCGTAGCAAATAGCTTCAATAAAATCAATAACACATTCTTTCCAGATTATTTGAATCTGGAATTAGATCCTGTAATAAAAAGGTAGAGGCAGGATGGGGTTTGTATGGGTCCCCTATGAAAATCATCACCCCCGGACTTATAGTAGCCGTTGCGCATGCGCGAACGTAAAATCTGTGTAACAGCCGTGCGTACGTCAGAACCTCAAATTCTACACTACCAACTGTCTGGCGCCCGTAGCACATGTACAGCGAGTCATTTTGGTAAGTGAGAGGTCTCGGGTACGATTCCCAGCCTTGCCAAGATATTTTTGGATTTTTTGAGTATTGGCTCACATTTTTCATCCGAATTTGATGAAATTTTCTAGGATTATCCAGAGTAGCGTGTAGATGGTCCCCTATAAGGGTAGTGAAAGGTACTTAGAGATTGGTGTTTTGAGATTAACTACTATGCATCGGATCATCTATATAATCGGGTTATGGATACGAGGAAGCTATGTGCCACACCCACTTGGCAGACTTTTTTTCTTTCTTTTGCTTCCGAGTCTACCAAGGTAGCGGAAGCTTTGTTTTCACTTTTCAAGGACGAAAAAAAAAGTTCTCCAAAATCAAAATTTTCACTCGCGTTTTGCGTTTTAGACCTTTTTGAACAATTTTGGTTCCGTGTCTGTCTGTCTGTGTGTCTGTCATGAATTCCTTGTGACGCGCATAACTATACGAAGTTATTGTCCGATTTCGATGAAATTCTCAGGGATTGTGCGGGTTGGTGTGTAGACGGTCCCCTATAAAAATCATCATCCTCGGACTGATAGAAGCGACTGCGCATGCGCAAACGTGAATTCCTTGTAACAGCCATAACTTCCACATTTTCCATCCGATTTCAATGAAATTTTCAGGGATGTTACAGATTAGTGATTAGATGGTTCCCTATGGAAACCATCACCTTCGGACTGATAGTAGTCACTGCGCATGCGCAAACGTTAATTTTCTTGTAACGGCCGTAACTTCCACATTTTCCATCCGATTTCAATGAAATTTTCAGGGATGTTACAGATTAGTGTTCAGATGGTCCCCTATGAAAATCATCACCCCCGGACTGATAGTAACCGATGCGCATGCGGAACGTGAATTGCTTGTAACTGCCATAATTTCCACAATTTCTACCCGATTTCGATGACATTTTCAGGGATTACGCGGATTAGGTTGTAGATGGTCCCCAATGAAAGTCAAGGCCTTAAAATTTACAGTAGCCTCTGCGCATGCGCAATCGTAAAATCCTTGTAACAGCCGTAACAGTTGCGTCTGAGCTGAGGATCTCAAAGCTATTCAACAAACCCCTCTGTAGATCAGTAAGCAAAGTGCTGGACTAACATTCGGGAGTTCCAGGTTCGATTCCCAGTCTTGCAATGAAATTTTTTGATTCCAATCACTACCGCACTTACATTTTTCGTCCGAGTTTGATGACATTTTCTAGGATTGTCCAGATTAGCGTGTTGATGGTACCCTATGAGGGTAGTGAAAGGTACCTACTTACAGATTGGTGTTTTCAGATTACCTAACTATTATGCATCGGATCACCTATATAATCGGGTTATGGATACGAGGAAGCTATGTGCCACAGCCACTTGGCAGACTTTTTTTGGTTGCGAACCCGTCGCAACCAAAAACCCGTCGCACCCGTCGCTTTTTTTGGTCGTTTACCCGTCCAATGAGCGCGCAAACATTCGCAACCCCTGGATTGTGCCAAAATTGAGATGAAGGTAGACCCCAAGTGTGACACATGCATTTTTATCAATTTTCAACGCTGAATCACATGGTAGTTTCCATTTTTGGATTTAACTGGAATTTTTTGAAACGGTGGAGGTGTTTAGGTGGTTTGTAATAGAAAATCGCTCTTCTTCCATCCTTATGAGTTACGACGCAATTTTAATTAGTTCGGGTGGCTAGATGGAGTAGAGTTAGCCACCCGAACTAATTTAAAAGAAGGAAAAAAAGGAAAAAGAAAAACAGCATTTTTCTATTAAAAACTACCGAATTTCCACCACCGTTTCGAAAAATTCCAGTTAAATGCAAAAATGGATATCAAATGATTCAGCGTCGAAAAATAATGAAAAAACATGTGTCACACTTGGGGTCTACCTTAATCTCAATTGTTTTACCTTAATCTCTGGACGGGTTGTGTGCAACCAAAAAAATCGGTTGAGGGGTCAAAAATTCATGAAATTTTGCGTAGAATGCGTGAAAGTGTGATAGTTGAATTTCTCAAAAAATTCTCAAAAAAAATTCGTTAAAAATTATTAAAATTTTAATTTAAGGGGAGTTACCGCTTGAAGTTTTTTCTACCCCTCAAGACAACGGAGATAGAAAGGGTGGTCCGTTACTTATGAAACACCCTGCATAGTTTTGGTTCCTTAGCAACCAGTAATCAAATTTCCCATGTGAAGCTCCCTGTTTTTCGAATCGAGTGTGAAGCTCTTAATTTGTAAATAAACTTGATTGTGAAGGTAGGTAGGTAGTAAGTACCTACGGTTGATAGGTTAAACTATTTTTTCTAAAAACAGTGACAAGGGCGCAAAGGTGTGATCTCTGCAGACGAGAGATGTCCTTTACAGGAAAATTATGTAGCTCTCTCATTTCTCGAGTAATCTCAAATGTCCAGAGACCATTGGAAGTATCGTAAAATTTTCTATCTCCTTAATGCTCAAAAAGTACAATTTTTCCAGTTGAATGTAATGGGGAATGAAGCAAACTAAAAACTGAACTTTGTAACTTTTCGTAAACTTACCGTTTTTCAATGCCCATAATGTCCTAATAATTAGAGATAATGAACTATTGCCGATAAGCCTGAAAACTGAGCCAGAATTTCAGCATAATCGAAAAATCAAAAAACCATATACCTAATAACATAATCGAAAATCAAATAATCAAAAAGCGTATAATCGCATAATCAAAAAACCTTTTACGATGGAACTTTTTTTGTTTGAACACGGAAAAACGATAATTTTTTCAACAAATTCAACGTTTTGACGGAAGGATTCGGGGTTGGATAGTGGCGGCAGATGGGATACCCCCGAATCCTCCCGTCAAAATGTCGATTCCATTGAGAAGAAAAACGCTGCACAAGTTACACAAAGTTTATTATTTTTCTGAGTAGATCAATCGCCTACTAAACTCACAGCTTTGTCATTGTCACTACCTACCTACGAACCATATTTTCCCTTCACAATCAAGTTTAGTTCGAAGAAATAAACGCTTCACACTCAATGAGAAGAAATAGGGAGCACTTTTGGGAATTTCAACCCTTAATTTTCACCCCTTAAAAATGACGGACATCAACCAGAAGCTTCGGGGCACAAATCGAGCCCACATAATAAATTTCATCAAAATTAGTCCATGGTAACTAAGGGAAGTGCCGCGTACAAAGTAAAGTAAAGTTGCTAAGTTCACTTGTTAGGTTGCTTTATTATAATAACCCATAATAACGTTCAACTGAAAAAAATTGTATTTGGCATTAGGGAAACAGGAAAATTCACGATCTTTCCAACGGTCTCTTCACATTTGAGATTACTCGGGAAATGAGGGAGCTATGGCCGTTTTAATGAAGTATGGTCGATAACATGAAAAAGTGTTAAAGCGTGGGCAAGTTTTCGTTACGTTTTCTCGATTATGTGCCGATGTTAAGACATGAAATGACAATTATGAGGCACTTTATGTTGCAAATTAGTTGTAAAACCGACCCCTTGAAGGAATGAGATCTGCTTTGTAGACACCCTGTGTAATCGGGGATATTGTTTCTTGGTCATTTATTATTTTTAGTTATGAACCTTAGTGGATAATATCCACTCATCTACTAATATCCACTCTCTACTAGGTTCATATTATGAACCTTAGTAGATGAGAACGGATTTTTACGTTGCAATTTTTTCCAAGTTGCTGTTACCTGGTTCCGACTAAGATCAATTACACACTTCTATTGAACTGCCCTTCTGGAAACGGAGGATTATACAGGATGTTACATTTCATAACGGTCACAGGGCAAGAGCCAATTTTACAACTCATTTCTATTAAAAAAAAAAGCCTCGTAGTAATTTTTTGTAGAAGCTTCGGTTTTGAGTTATTTCACTTTTAAGATTTTTTCGTGTTTTCCACCATATGTCAGTAAAACGGCTTTAGCTCCCCGAATTTTCATGATACTTTCTGTCTGATTAGACCGTTGGAAAGAGCGTATATTTCCCTATCTTCTTGATGGAGAAAAATATTTTTTTAAATCGGGAAAACGGATAAATAAAAAATGGACCTAAACGAAAAACTGGTAAAATCTTGGAAATTTCAATATGTTTGAAAACCTCATTGGTTCTTGTAATGACCCACATATCATCAATAATTAGTTCTTAAATAAAGAAGCTACCGGGAGGATCCCTGAATGAGTCATCACCCACTGGGGGAGACGAGGTACGGGGGATACGCCAACATGACGTCACCTTTCCACCTCTCTCTCTCCCGAGCTAACGACATGTGTATAATATACATTATAAATATATTATATTATATTATAAGATCACTCAGGGATGCTCCCTTATGCCAATCTAGTCCAGTCTATCGTCTTCATCATTTCGCTCTCAAACCTTCTCTTCGAATAAGGATCTCCTCGAAGTACTAGGCTCAATAGGTAAATATCCCGTCATCCTCCTAGGTTTCTCTGAAACGCCGGGGCTGACGGGCTAGCCGCCTTCCTCAGTGCTTAGCACCACGGTATGGTTATGAACCGCCGATGCGACAGTACTGCATGTTAGGATAGGGATCTCTCTCTCTTCGTTGAGTAGGGGTTAAAGAAAAGTCAAACGCCGCAGCGAGAAGGTCAGCTCTTCACTCACCGACACGCAAACATAACAGTTCTGTAATCCGACTTGTGAATTTTCACCTTTAGGCCTAAAAGATGCGCCAAAATCTCAGCTTTCCAAAGGTTTAGTTACCTTTATTTTCAACGAAATGAACATTTCAACGTGAATTGTTTTTCAACGAAATCAGCTTTCCGACTGAGACAATCGAGCACACATTTCGTGTAATTAATCGCACAGTTCCCTGTGATTAGGAATATAATGTTATTCATACAGTGTTTATTTGTTCAATCACACTCTTATGTGTGAATACAAATTTATTCTTATTTTTAATCATGTTTGTAAACATATTTTTGTCATTATTTTATTCATATCCATCAGTAATAATTACTGTGTTAAAATTATTTTAACATCATAATTCATGAGTAGATAGGAGTTTGCCCAATTCTGCCACTCCGTCCCAACGTTCAATCCCTCTGATCGTCTCAGTCGGAAAGCTGATTTCGTTGAAGAAATTCACGTTTTTCTTCTTTCAAACACACATTTTGGTTTATTATTTTCAATAATGAACCTTTGGAATCGACCGAGAAACATTTTTTTTCAACACCCCCTCAAAATTTGATGGTTTACGTTTCAAGGTACGTAGAATCCAAAAATCGAATAAAAATGTGGCCGTCCGTCCGCCGTACGCCGTGCGCCGTACGCGGCACTTTTGCCGCACTTTTTGGTTGGTGGCTTTGCAGACGAGTGATCAATATAGAAAAATAATAAACCATTGTGTAATAACTTGCAGCGTTTTTTAAAATAATTTCCCCATTGAAATAAAAGTAACTAAACCGTTGGAAAGCTGAGACTTTGGCGCATCTTTTAGACTTACAGGCAAAAATTCACAAGCCGAATTACAGAACTCCAGCTTTCCAAGATTTCACCAGTTTTTGTTTAGGTCCATTCTTTATCCGTGTCCCGATTTAAAAAAAAGTTTTACTCCATCATGGAGTTGGAAAAATTTACGCACTTTCCAACGGTATTATCAGATAAAAACGCTGCAAATCATTGCTCAAAGGTTTATTATTTTCTGCAGAGATCACCCTTCTGTATAGGTCACTGGTTCTCCATCAATAGCACCTACCACCATCTGTATTCTCCCTTGACCTTCCCTCTCAAATTTCAGCTTCCTGCGTTCAATAGGATTGAAAATGGCTTCGGAGCTCACTCAGCTGATCAGTGATCTGAAGAGTTAAGAAGATCTCCTCGAATGCTGGAGACGCCTGGAAGAGCACCTCCATTCAATAGGATTGAAAATGGCTTCGGAGCACACTCAGCTGATCAGTGATCTGAAGAGTGAAGATCTCCTCGAATGCTGGAGACGCCTGGAAGAGCACCTCCATTCAATAGGATTGAAAATGGCTTCGGAGCTCACTCAGCTGATCAGTGATCTGAGGAGTGAAGAAGATCTCCTCGAATGCTGGAGACGCCTGGAAGAGGACTTCCATTCAATAGGATTAAAAATGGCTTTGGAGCTCACTCAGCTGATCAGTGATCTGAGGAGTGAAGAAGATCTCCTCGAATGCTGGAGACGCCTGGAAGAGGACTTCCATTCAATAGGATTGAAAATGGCTTCGGAGCTCACTCAGCTGATCAGTGATCTGAAGAGAGAAGATCTCCTCGAATGCTGGAGACGCCTGGAAGAGCACCTCCATTCAATAGGATTGAAAATGGCTTCGGAGCTCACTCAGCTGATCAGTGATCTCAGGAGTGAAGAAGATCTCCTCGAATGCTGGAGACGCCTGGAAGAGGACTTCCATTCAATAGGATTAAAAATGGCTTTGGAGCTCACTCAGCTGATCAGTGATCTGAGGAGTGAAGAAGATCTCCTCGAATGCTGGAGACGCCTGGAAGAGCACCTCCATTCAATAGGATTGAAAATGGCTTCGGAGCTCACTCAGCTGATCAGTGATCTGAAGAGTGAAGATCTCCTCGAATGCTGGAGACGCCTGGAAGAGCACCTTCATTCAATAGGATTGAAAATGGCTTCGGAGCTCACTCAGCTG
Source organism: Apolygus lucorum (assembly GCA_009739505.2). Taxonomy (NCBI): domain Eukaryota; kingdom Metazoa; phylum Arthropoda; class Insecta; order Hemiptera; family Miridae; genus Apolygus; species Apolygus lucorum. The sequence continues at coordinate 84,401,007 of CM019167.2, forward strand.
ATCAGTGATCTGAGGAGTGAAGAAGATCTCCTCGAATGCTGGAGACGCCTGGAAGAGCACTTCCATTCAATAGGATTAAAAATGGCTTTGGAGCTCACTCAGCTGATCAGTGATCTGAGGAGTGAAGAAGATCTCCTCGAATGCTGGAGACGCCTGGAAGAGCACCTCCATTCAATAGGATTGAAAATGGCTTCGGAGCTCACTCAGCAGATCAGTGATCTGAAGAGTGAAGATCTCCTCGAATGCTGGAGACGCCTGGAAGAGCACCTCCATTCAATAGGATTGAAAATGGCTTCGGAGCTCACTCAGCTGATCAGTGATCTGAAGAGTGAAGAAGCCTTTGAGCAATGATTTGCAGCGTTTTTTACCCACCAACATTTTTTTTACCTACCAACTTTTGTTTACCTACCAGCTAGGTACTACCTACCACACCATACTGGCTTCACACCTTCACCATCAAGTTTATTAGAAAGAACTAAACGCTTCACACTCGATTGGAAAAATATGGAAATTTGATTACTGGTTACGCAGAAGGCAAAACTGTATACAAATCGAAGAAATGAACAGCGATCGCATTTTAGTCCGATAAAATTTGAATGGAGATTAGACCTCTTTTGCGATTCACACTCATGATTCTGTTTTATCGAAGGAAAACCTTCAAGTACTCGTAGGGACCGAACAATTTGTCCTACAGAGCTCCGGGTGGTCTCAAAAATTTTTAAAAATTCTATACTATTTAGAATTGGTGAAAAAACGATACCTTTATTTCGAGACTTTTCGAGCTAGGGCACTCTTGAAAATTTCAACCCTTAATTTTCACCCCTTAGAAGTGACCTACATCAACCAAAAGCTTCGCAGCACAACTAGACCCGAAATGGAGCCCATATACCAAATTTGAACCAAATCGGTCCAGTGTTGCTAAGAAAAGTGCCGCGGACGGCGGACGGGGGATGGCGGACGGCGGACGGACATTGCAAATTTGGATTCTACGCACCTTGAAACGTAAAGTGACAAAGTTTGAGGGGGGGTTATAAAAATTTTTTGCGATACGATCACATAGGCTTATTACTAGAAATAATAAACCAAAAATTAACATGAAAATTCGGGGAGTTAAAGCCATTTTTGCCGACAGAAGGTGGGGAACATGAAAAAAATCTTAAAAGTGAAATAACTCAAAAATGAAGCTTCTACAAAAAATTCCTATTAAGAATTTTTTGCTGAAAATCAGTTGTAACATCGAATCCTGCCCTGTGACCATTACAAAATGTAACACCCTGTATAACTCAAATACTCGATCAAAAATACATACACATGGTCAGAAAAAATGAAATAGAGGGCAAGAAAATGTTTGTTAACATTCTCATAATAAAAACCCACATCATAACTAGTTTAAACGTATTTTTTGTAAAGAACAAAAAATACGAACTCCGGGTAACCCTTCAGCACCACAAACTTAATACGGGTACCTACCTATTTGTGACCACTTGAATATGAATTCCTGACAGTTCATTTCAAGTAAGTTTTGATTCCGTTCTTTCAAAACAGACAGGTATACAACTACTCGACTTCTTCAAAACCTCTAGAAGATACCGCCGAAATTTCCCAGATTAGTTGCCAATGGTTTACTTCATTTCAATGTCATTCAAAGTAGAACGGAATCATAGTGTATGTAGTCTCACCTACCTGACGTGATACCTACAGAACAATAGCACCCTACACTACCAGTTCCTATTATGAGAGAACCCAATGCACCTATTGTATAAATTTTTGAACTCAACCTTCCTGTCAGAAGCGAGGATAGAGTGTATACCTTTGATTTTATTTTAGTACGTATGTTTACGGAGTGTGCCACGTTGAAAACAGTAGGGAAGAATTTTACAACTAATTCAAGTATGAAAATGCCTCTAAGCAATATTATCTAATCTTTGTGAGTCTATTTTTTTGGTTTATTATTTCTAATAATAAGCCTATGTGATCGTATCGCAAAAAATTTTTATAACCCCCCCTCAAACTTTGTCACTTTACGTTTCAAGGTGCGTAGAATCCAAATTTGCAATGTCCGTCCGCCGTCCGCGGCACTTTTCTTAGCAACACTGGACCGATTTGGTTCAAATTTGGTATATGGGCTCCATTTGGGGTCTAGTTGTGCCGCGAAGCTTTTGGTTGATGTAGGTCACTTCTAAGGGGTGAAAATTAAGGGTTGAAATTTTCAAGAGTGCCCTAGCTCGAAAACTCTCGAAATAAAGGTATCGTTTTTTCACCAATTTTAAATAGTATTGAATTTTAAAAAATTTTTGAGACCACCCGGAGCTCTGTAGGACAAACCGTTCGGTCCCTACGAGTACTTGAAGGTTTTCCTTCGATAAAACAGAATCATGAGTGTGAATCGCAAAAGAGGTCTAATCTCCTTTCAAATTTTATCGGACTAAAATGCGATCGCTGTTCATTTCTTCGATTTGTATACAGTTTTGCCTTCTGCGTAACCAGTAATCAAATTTCAATATGAAGCTTTCTATTTTTCCAATCGAGTGTGAAGCGTTTAGTCCTTTCTAATAAACTTGATTGTGAAGGTGTGAAGCCAGTATGGTGTGGTAGGTAGTACCTAGCTGGTAGGTAAAAAAAAGTTGGTAGGTAAAAAAAATGTTGGTGGGTAAAAAACGCTGCAAATCATTGCTCAAAAGCTTCTTCATTCTTCAGATCACTGATCAGTGTTATGACCCTACTACAGTCGCGTAACTAGACAACCTCATATATGTATGCTCGTTACCTAGAGAACCGAAACAAACATTATGATCCAAAGAATGTAATAAAGTCTTGTCTTGATTCTTACGTATACCTAAGGACTTCTGCTTTCTAAGATTATTTTAATTTAAATAAGATCTAAGTGGATACCCACAGGGATATCACATTTATGGCGCAGTCTGTATCGGGAACAACGTCTGACCCAGTAGGCCGACGTACTAATGTTGGTCCAAGTTGCAAGGAACGAGAAGAACTTGAAATTCAGCAGCAGCAGTTGGATTCGAAGTATGTTGATGTTTTCAATTCCCTATTGCTGTCCCAGCAATTGAGTATCTCAACTCTCCTGAAAAGTGTCACGTCTTCATTCAGCTCTGTACTTCAGGCTGTTTTGGATAGTCCTCAGCCTCAAGAAATGACGATACCAAAATTCGACGGATTGAGGGAAGATCCTTCGACGTGGATGTTTATGTTTGAGCGTGCCTGCCTTCAGAACAAATGGCGTTCAGATGATGAAAAAATAAATTATCTACTCGGGTGTCTTGAGTCTGGAAGTGTAGCAGAAAAGTGGTACCGCTCGCGTGTGATCGACGGCTTTTCTTCAGACTGGGAAGAATGGAAGCAATCTTTCATTACAGCTTTTGGTCAAAATCCAGTTCAGTTGATGACAGAAGCAATGGAATTTGCCTACGAATGCGGTAGTATAATTGAGTATTTCTACGAGAAACAACGCCTCGTGACTCTCGCGTTTGGAAAGCTCCCGGATAGAGCCTTCAATCTACTACTAATTCAAGGTCTCCCCAACTCCATGCAAGACTTGCTCCTTGCCACGGTGGATGTCAACAAAAGGGATGATCTGAGACGTGGATTGGAGCGTTTGAAGCCTGTCAAATCTGTTGGCTTGGGAAACTCTCCTGAGACTCAACCGTTGGAGGTGAGTCTTGAAAGCCATGTTAATTTTGACGTATTCTCTTCATTTGATCTTTCATTTTCTGATGATAAGCCTCTTATTCAACAAATATACTTGAATGGTGTTAAGATTCTAGCTCTTTTTGACACTGGGGCGTCGGTTAATCTAATATCCGCAGTAGTTGCCAAGGTCCATGAGTGGAAATTGAGGAGTGAAAATAAAGTCTTACGGGGATTCAATGGGTCAACCGAACGCATTTCTCAAGTAGTTGACTTGTGTATTCAATTGAAAGGTTCAGTGATTAACAGTAAGGCCTACGTCACAAATTGTCTTCCTTATGATGCAATCATTGGTTGGCCTACCCTTCACCGTTTAGGATTTCAACTCACCAGCCCAGACTTAGGAGTTGTATGTCGAACTGAAGGAATTAGTAAGTCGAAGGAGAGATGTTTCACGAAAGATGATGTCCTTAGATTATTCCCTAAACAGGTTAACATGAGCCCAAAGCCCTTTGAAGAAATTAGCTTTTCTCTGAAGCCTTCAGCACCAGTAGTTAAGCAGAAACCATATAGATTAAACCAAGAAAAATATAAATGGGCAAGAATAAAAATTGGTGAACTTATAGATAAAGGGATAATCCGGCATTCGACATCTGATTACGCATCACCATGCGTAATTGTACCAAAAGAGAATGGAAGTCTTCGGCTATGCCAGGATTACAGGCAGATCAACGAATTTACTGAATTAGATCCCTACCCTTTTCCTCTGATTGATGACATTATTTCCAGTTTTGGTGGTTGTACGCATTTTTCCAAGTTAGACCTCAAAGATGGTTTCCATCAGTTTGCTATAACTGAAGAGACTAAGAAGTTCACTTCATTCGTATTACCGTTTGGTCACTTTGAGTACAATAAGTTACCATTTGGTTGGAAAAATTCTCCACCGAAGTTCCAACGCTGCATGTCTAATGCTCTGGGAGAGCTCTTGGATGACCCATTAATTTGGGTATACATAGATGACATCATAATTGGGGGTTATTCCATTGAAGATTGTGCTTCAAAAACGTTTCTTGTCGTTAAAAAGCTAACTGAGAAGCAACTTCAGTTGAATCTGGAGAAAAGTTTATTTTGCCAGCCACAAGTAACGTTCCTGGGGCGTCAAATAGATGGTGAGTCTAAGACCACAAAAGAGGAATCCATCGATAAGGTGAGGAACATGACTAGACCACACAATCTACATACAGTACGAGTCTTTACTGGCTTGACTGGGCATTTCAGGGCGTTTATACCTAATTATGCAGCCATTGTTAAACCCCTAGACCATCTCAAACAGAAGGGTATTGAGTTCATCTGGACAAAGGAGGCTGAAACTGCCTTTCAAACCCTAGTTTCTCGAATAACCTCAAACCCAGTCCTGCAGCTCCCAGATTGGAGATTGAGATTTGAATTGTGCACAGACGCTTCACATCATGGATGCGGTGCAATTTTATACCAACGAGATGAATCCAAGCCTAAAAAGTTCCAGCTCCGAGTAATAGGATACTTTTCGTCCACCTTTTCAAAACCGGAATTGAACTATTCAGTGACAGAGAAGGAATGTCTCGGAGTAATAAAAGCGCTGAAGTACTTTAGATCATATGTGGAAGGTCGTAAGTTTTTGATTCACTCAGACCATCAAGCTCTATCTTACATTCTGTCTCTCAAGGAAGCTAAGGGTAGACTGGCACGTTGGCAGGTGTTCCTTTTAGGATTTGACCTGGAGATTCGTCATCGCAAAGGCGCTGAATTGGAAGATGCAGATGCGCTTTCACGATTATGTATTGGTCCAATACATTCAACGTCTACAGTCAACGTGATTTCAAGGACTGACAGTGGTAAAATGAAGATAGACTCCGAGACTACAAGAAAAGAGATCCTACGTAGTTACCACGATGACCCTGAATCTGGGGGACACGACGGGTTCCTGAGAACTTATTCTAAGCTGAGACAAAGATTTTATTGGCCTCGGATGAAAAAAGACATTTTGAATTACGTTCGTAGTTGCCATCAGTGTCAAATTCTAAAATTCAAGTTTCGGCCTAAAGCAGATACTCTCGCGATTCCTCCAACAGCAACATCCCCGTTTCATACGATTCATCTCGATTTTGGTGAGCTAGCCAAAAAAATCGGAAGGACGAGCCAAAACAAAGAGTTTTCTGGTTATCGTAGATGATTATTCTAAATATACATTCGCGAAAAGCATGAAAGAGTCCACCGAAGCCGTAATCAGGTTCCTTAAAGAAATTCCTATACTTGACCAAGTTCGTAAAATAATCACAGATAATGGGTCTCAATTCACATCGAAAGTTTTCGTCGAATTTTTAGAGAAAAGAAGTATAAAGTTGGTCCACAGCGCGCCGTACCATCCTGCAGGTAATGGTTTGGCCGAAAGAAAGATGAGAGACATAAAACAATTCTTGAATATGTATCCCCAATTCAGAGGAGGCTGGAAACCATGTTTGGATGCAGCAGTGAGACATCTTAACAGATCGCATTCTTCTGGAATTGGCTGTTCACCTAACTTCATGGCATTCGGAAAAATTTCTTTGCATCCTGCCGATGATTTGTATGGAGTGACTCAGGACATGCTGAAAGAAAAACCATTGTCTGAAGAGGCTAAGAAGAAATACCAGCAGCGGATGAAACAGAATTTTGACAAGAAGCATCCGTCTACTGTACCCAAACTACAAGAAGGAGATCTCATTCTAGTCCAGGCAGGATTTCACAATAAGTCACCAATTGTAAAGGGACCATACAGCATCAAAGAAATTTTGAGGATAAATGGCTACCCGAAAACATTGGTTTATGAAGACGATACCAAGAAAGTCCAGAAAGCAGCGATCAAGAACGTTCTTCGATATCATTGTAGGAACAATGAAAATTCTTAGTGGGGGGAAGTGTTATGACCCTACTACAGTCGCGTAACTAGACAACCTCATATATGTATGCTCGTTACCTAGAGAACCGAAACAAACATTATGATCCAAAGAATGTAATAAAGTCTTGTCTTGATTCTTACGTATACCTAATGACTTCTGCTTTCTAAGATTATTTTAATTTAAATAAGATCTAAGTGGATACCCACAGGGATATCACAATCAGCTGAGTGAGCTGCGAAGCCATTTTCAATGCTATTGAATGGAAGTGCTCTTCCAGGCGTCTCCAGCATTCGAGGAGATCTTCTTCACTCCTCAGATCACTGATCAGCTGAGTGAGCTCCAAAGCCATTTTTAATCCTATTGAATGGAAGTCCTCTTCCAGGCGTCTCCAGCATTCGAGGAGATCTTCTTCACTCCTCAGATCACTGATCAGCTGAGTGAGCTCCGAAGCCATTTTCAATCCTATTGAATGGAAGTGCTCTTCCAGGCGTCTCCAGCATTCGAGGAGATCTTCTTCACTCCTCAGATCACTGATCAGCTGAGTGAGCTCCGAAGCCATTTTCAATCCTATTGAACGCAGGAGCTGAAATTTGAGAGGGAAGGTCAAGGGAGAATACAGATGGTGGTAGGTGCTATTGATGGAGAACCAGTGATCTATACAGAAAATAATAAACCTTTGAGCAATGATTTGCAGCGTTTTGCTACATTTTATAGGCACTTGATGCTATAAAAAAATATATTTTTTCACCAACGCTATGTGCTATTTATGTCTGCAAAATAACTGAAATTTGTTTATTGTCTGAATGCTAAGTCATCATACCGTATTATAATCTTGTCATTAAATGAGTAATGAGAGCTACCAATTTTTCTGAGCTATATGATAAATTTATGTATATACTGCATACGCGCATTGCTTTTGGTTTACTATTTTCAATAATAAGCCTTTGGAATCGAGCAAGAAAAAAAAATTTTTAACCCCCCCTCAAAATTTGATGTTTTACGTTTCAAGGTACCTACGTAGAATCCGAAAATCGAATAAAAAAATTTCCGTCCGTCCGCCGTACGCCGTCCGCCGTACGCGGCACTTTTCTTAGCAACACTGGACCGATTTGGTTCAAATTTGGTATATGGGCTCCATTTGGGGTCTAGTTGTGCCGCGAAGCTTTTGGTTGATGTAGGTCACTTATAAGGGGTGAAAATTAAGGGTTGAAATTTTCAAGAGTGCCCTAGCTCGAAAACTCTCGAAATAAAGGTATCGTTTTTTCACCAACTTTAAATAGTATAGAATTTTTAAAAATTTTTGAGACCACCCGGAGCTCTGTAGGACAAACCGTTCGGTCCCTACGAGTACTTGAAGGTTTTCCTTCGATAAAACAGAATCATGAGTGTGAATCGCAAAAGAGGTCTAATCGCCGTTCAAATTTTATCTGACTAAAATGCGATCGCTGTTCATTTCTTCGATTTGTATACAGTTTTGCCTTCTGCGTAACCAGTAATCAAATTTCCATATCAAGCTTTCTATTTTTCGAATCGAGTGTGAAGCGTTTAGTTCTTTCTAATAAACTTGATTGTGAAGGTGTGAAGCCATTATATTTAGTGTGGTAGGTAGTACCTACCAATAGTTGGTAGGTAAAAAAAAGTTGGTAGGTAAAACAATGTTTGTAGGTAAAAAACGCTGCAAATCATTGCTCACTGATCAGATCACTGATCAGCTGAGTGAGCTCCGCAGCCATTTTCAATGCTATTGAATGGAAGTGCTCTTCCAGGCGTCTCCAGCATTCGAGGATATCTTCTTCACTCCTCACATCACTGATCAGCTGAGTGAGCTCCAAAGCCATTTTCAATCCTATTGAATGGAGGTGCTCTTCCAGGCGTCTCCAGCATTCGAGGAGATCTTCTTAACTCTTCAGATCACTGATCTGCTGAGTGAGCTCCGAAGCCATTTTCAATCCTATTGAACGCAGGAGCTGAAATTTGAGAGGGAAGGTCAAGGGAGAATACAGATGGTGGTAGGTGCTATTGATGGAGAACCAGTGATCTATACAGAAGGATGATCTATACAGAAAATAATAAACCTTTGAGCAATGATTTGCAGCGTTTTGATATAAAACCCCCCCCCCCCCCCCCCAACATTTTGTTAGTAAACTATCTGAGAGTAAACATACGGGATTTCAGGTCGGTAGGATGAATAATAGCAGAGTTATAATGGAAAATGTACAAAAAAAACAGGGCCTGGGACATAAAACAATTTTTATATATTTTATTGAACATTTTTTAATAGACTCCCACTCATATATTTTGTCATTCAACAATCTGAGAGTATACATACGAAGTCGTAGGTCGATAGGACAAATAATAACGGAGTTATTGCAAAAATTGTACGAGAAAACGTGACTTGAGCACAGCACTCAGGTATCACCTCCAACCCTCGTTTAAGGGTGATCACCTCTCGCGGGTTAAGGAGATAGAAAACTCCCTAAGCCCTCCAAAAACAGGCCAGAATGAGAGAATTGATTAGTTCGAAAAATTAACGTCGAGCAGCACACAACGAGCTTTGGAAAAATAGAGGGGGAAGTGACTGACTGACCAGTTGTAACGCGCCAGTACGCGTATGACACACAAACTGAATGCAGTATTTCACTATCACAACTGGTCATTTGGTTTGGTTTGGTTTTCTAATTAAATTAAATAGTATGCGGTAATTATGTTGGTTTTTTCTTTTTGAAACATGTTCTCTAATGATCGTAGAAGGAGATAAAATTATTTTTAAAAAAATTCTGGGTCGTTTTCGATTTTTTGGGGGCCGCTAAAGTTGACCTACACAACTGGTCATTGGAAAAAGGACCACAATGCACCTCAATGACCAGGTATGCGGTGGCTATACGCAGCAAATGACCAGGAAGCGCCATGTACGATACCACACATACACACATACACACATACACACACACACACACACAGACATACACCTATGGTTTTTTTCGCGGATTTGGATTCAGAATGGTCTAAAACGGATTACTGTGTGGTTATTTTTTTTTCTGTTGAGTGTTGTCCAACTTCACCCCAGATCGATCGCATAAGGACGCCCAAGTCTTACTGTGGGACGTCCTAAAAAAAGAAACACACAAATCGGTTGGAAATTGAGGCCTGGGCAGAGTTTATAAGATTATGCCCGCAAACGTGCGTTTTTTAAGCATTAACCCCCCCTTTCCCCCCTTAAAAGGCAAAATTCGAAATTCCGGCGCCGTAGTACACAACTAGATAGTTTTCCGCGTCGAAGAAAGAAAGAACCACGAAAATCGGTTGAGAACTAAGGCCTGGGCAGAATACACAAGATTATGCCCAAAAACACACATTTTTTTAGCATTAACCCCCCCTTTCCCCTCCTTAAAAGGCAAAATTCGAAATTCCGGCGACGTAGTGCACAACTAGATAGTTTTCCGCGTCGATCAAAAAAAGAACCAGGAAAATCGGTTGAGAACTAAGGCCTGTGCAGAGTACACAAGATTTTGTTACACACACACACTCACACATACACACACACACACACACAGACATACACCTATGGTTTTTTTCGCGAATTTGGATTCAGAATGGTCTAAAACGGATTACTGTGTGGTTATTTTTTTTTTTCTGTTGAGTGTTGTCCTCCTTCACCCCAGATCGATCGCATAAGGACGCCCAAGTCTTACTGTGGGACGTCCAAAAAGGTTGCTAAGGAAGCAAACCTGAGTAGTACAACTTGAAGAAAAGAACAGCGATCGCACTTTGGTCAGCTAAAATTTGAACGGAGATTAGGCCTCTTTTACGATTCACACTCGTGTTTCTGTTATCGCAAGACCAACCCTTAAGTTGTCATAGGGAGCGAACGGTTGGTCCTACAGAGCTCCGGGTGGTCTAATTCTATTCCAAAAATTCAATATTATCTTAAATTGATCGAAAAACAATATCTTTATATCGAAATGTTTTGAGCAAGGGCGTTTTCAAAATGTCAACCTTTAGAAGTGATTGACATCAACAAAAAGCTTCGGAGCACAACTAGACCCCTAATGGAGCCCATATACCAAATTTCATCAAAATCGGTCCATGGGAACTACGGAAAGTGCCGCGTACGGCGGACGGACGGAAAAATTTTTATTCGATTTTCGGATTCTAGGTACCTTGAAACGTGAACCAAAAAATTTTGAGTGATGGGAGGGGGAGGGGGTAACAATATTTTTTTTCTCGGTCGATTCCAAAGGTTCATTATTGAAAATACCTAATAAACAAAAACGGTATGTAGTATCCAAAAATCGAATCAAAATGTTTCGTCCGTCTGCCTTTCGCGGCACTTTGCCCTGTTACCTTGCTACTCCTGCTAGGTGTGGCACGTATGCCTACAGGAAATCGAAAAGAAACAACAATATACTTGTGGGTACTCTATGAGTTCAGGTTGACGAGGAGAGTATTTTTTTAGTTTTATTTTTCATCACATTTTCAACCAAGGGGTTGTTTGTATAATTTTAACGATACGTCTATATGCCACACCCTCAAGGCTGGAAATTGGGAAAAATTGGAATTATTATTGTGGTATTAGGAAAAATTGGGAATTATTATTGTGACGATTTTACCGAGTGCTTAGGGGAAATTCACACTTCAAAAATTATTGAAAAAACGTGAATAAAGCAGATACTTATGCCGCGACTCGTCATGAAGAGTAATAAGACCCAACTTGTTGATATGACGGTATCCGCACTCATAATGCAGGTAAGTTCATCGTTCGCGTTTTGGGTGAAATGAGTTAATAACATAAATGATCGCGGAACTTGCCCTCTGGTGATCCGTAAGAGGCTTGTGAGGTCAGGAAACCTATTTAAACGTGCTCAAAGACTATCTGGGGGTAGGTTCTTGCACTCCTTTCCAATACTAATAGACGGTCGTTTTTTCGATTTTTTACACATACTCACAGTACTGTGGGACGGCCAAATTTTTATTCGATTTTTGGATTCTACGTGCCTTGAAACGTAAACCAACAAATTTTGAGTGGGTTTTAAAAAAATGTTGTTGGTCGATTCCAAAGGTTCATTATTGAAAATAATAAACCAAAATAGACATGTGATCCTGCTCGCGAAACAAGGACTACCTCGAGTCGACTTGCCCTAACTTCGGTGATCTCATGGGAACCGTTTCATTCAGCCAGATAGCAGCCGTAGGTAAGAAACAAATGAAAGGATCCTACTTGGGATTTTCATGCTCATACCTTCAGTACATACAAAAATTCAGTTGGTTTGAGTATACGGAAATCCGGAGACGGATACGGTGATCCGGAGTATTTCTCCGTTTTCTCTCCGGAGAAATTAGGTACTGTGCAAATTAAAATGTCTGAGATATTGGATTGTCTTTCGTTTCAAAATCTCCAACGTATCGAAGTATCCAATTAATCGAAATGACCGATGAAAGATCCTTGAGAGAGTGAACAATAGTTAATGGCAATGAGGGCCACGTAACAACATTAGGGGGGGGGGGGGGGCTACGTAACAATATAAAGGGTGAAAGAACATAATCCCCTCCTTGAATCCGAACTGTTAATTGAAATGAGTTTACTTGACAAGAATGGCGTTATGCAAATTGTTGTTCCCGTCAATATCTAATCCAAGTTTAGATCCTTAGGTAATAATTATAGGGAGCGTCATCATTTCATTTAACTGTGTGTGGCACATAGGACGCATATTGTGATTGTAATTCTCTAGATTAGAAAAAGATTTTCAAATGAATAATAATTAATAATTCATCATTCATAACATTATTAATTTTTACCTAATGGTCATGTTTAACATAATTCTTTTAGTTTTTGTTTTTTTCCATCGCTTTAAGAGGAAAATTAATCTGGGGAAAAAATATTATGTATAGCAGGAAATGAATAAAATTTGGAAGGAAAAAATTGAATTATTTTTCTATTCCTAATTTGAAGGAATTTTCCGGAAATAATGTCAAATTTGTTTTAACGGTATTTTAGTGGCAAAGTTCTACAGTGGCTACAGTGAAGCACAGCTACAAAAATACAAACATATTGTTAAGTAATGGATGTATTCCAGGGGACGTCCCATTGAGTAACAATTAGGTCAATTTAAACCAGTTAGTAAGCAATAAAACATGCTTTTTTCCTCTAGCACAAAAATGTTTCACTCAATGTAATTTAGTTAGTATGTATTTTGAATGAGAAATAGTGGACTCTCTCCCCCCACCCCTCGCCATAGCTGCCATTACATTTCTAGTGGTATGCGAGCATCGAATTTGAACAGCATTTTAACCCTAATCGGACCATGGTGTGCCTTGAAAAGTGAAAACAATGCTACCACTACCTTGGTAGACTCGGAAGCAAAATGCTCCCGCAAAAATGAAGGAGGTCTTCTTTCTTCTTTGCGGCATTGTTTCCTTAAATCCTGGAAAAAGTTGTGTATTAGTACCTACTATGCTAACTAGTGTCTTGTAGAAATTATGAACCCAGAGAAGCGATTAAGAACCTAGGTTCAACGAAAATTGACACTTGTTATGATGAAACCACCTCCATTTCGACTACCGACTCGGAGCAGATTACCAATTGAACCACTAGTCGACACCCCTCGCCGACTACTGAAAATAAGAGATTTTTGGCGCCGGTAGTCGACATGTCTAGAAAACAGTCAACGAATGGTTAAACTGGCAAGTATTATGGATAAACATAAGGAAAACCCCCTAGAGAAGACAGAAACTCAGGAATAATTAAAATATATTGCCTGCTAAAAGGTGAAAAAATCATATTAACTCACTTGCTCCTTAGCCTTCCAGGGAAGAATCAGCACAAACTCAGACGAACAGACCACTGAAAACTGTAACTTTCTACTTCTTGTTCTTTTCCTGCGCGTTTCCATGGCAAACTCCACACAATCATTCAAAAGACATTGTAGGATCAAAACCATCACCTTGAACTGCAAATAGTGTCCTACATCCTTAGCTTTTCTCATTTATTGGAGGAGGGATCGACTACTGACGCAATGACTACTTTTACCTTAGAACATTTTGTTTTTAGAGTCGCCCCTGTGGCGATGTTCAGTGACTTGTCTTGATAGACAGAAAGTGAAGTAGAATAAGATATTCTTTATCTAAACTAACCTTTCGAGTTAGAATTTTCACACCGCGCATGTTACTCTTCCTCGATCCTTCGTCTCCAATAAACCCAGTTTAAATTTATTATTTGTTAAATTGATTATCCAAATCCCACAAGTGGTGACCACAGTTCGTTTTGGTGCACGCGAAATCAGCCAGTTATTATGGCAGAAGGCGGTAATTTGCCACCAACTCCGCAACCTACCGATCAGAAAAATGACGACGATGCGCAAATTTCCATTATTCGTATCGGCCCGATGTGGCGAAATAAAGTTTCAATCTAGTTTCCTCAAGTAGAAGCTCAATTTTTTAACGCCAAGTGCTTCGCCAAAACTCGCAGATACAATCATTTGCTGGCCGGTCTGGGATCAGACGTTGCCGATCGAATCTCGGACTTCTTTTCAAAACCATTGTCCGAAGCGCCGTACACGGACTTGAAAGCTCGCATCATCAATGAGTTCGAAGAATCAGAGGGGCGTAAGGTAACCACACTTTTATCAGAATTAGAGTTGGGTGATCGAAAACCATCAGGTCTACTCTGAGAAATGCGCTCACTCGCGGGAACAAATATTGCTGAGGATTTCCTCACACCAATGTTTCTCCAGCGATTACCCCATCACGTTCGCTCAATTTTAGCTACGAGTAAAGATGATCTTGATGGAATTGCAGGCATGGCTGATAAAATAGTGGAATACTCGTCCAATTCAAGCAGTTGTGTAGTATGCTGTTGCTAATAACCCTACTTGTCAATCCCAGTCAATCGATGAAAGCATAGATCGGCTTGAGACTATGAAAGCTGAACTTTCAACTTCCATTCATCGGAATCGATCCCGCTCGAGATCGAACACAATCTGATAGAAGAAATTACCGCTCCCGTTCACGCTCTCGGAATAATAATAACAACAGCAATAAAGATTCACACAAGTTTTTTTCTTTTGGAAAGTTGCTCGTAACTGCTACCAGCCATGTAGTCTTAGCAGTTTCTGCCACTTCACATGCACATACCTAAGTCCATTGCGTAACCAAGGAGATGTCTACAGCGGTGGACAGGATTCGACAAGAACTCCCCGTGCCGCACCCTGTCGAGGCAATTGATTTGTTTGTCCAAGATGATGAGGTCGAGGGGAAGGTCGGGTTAATGAGGAAGGAGAACAGGGGCGGATATGTTGTAGTAGACAGTTGTCAGTCGCAGGTTCTACATCCTCCCTCCACCGCCGTTGAGGCGCCACCATCCGAGCCCTCCCTCCCCCTGCAGGTACCTGTTGGCCGCGGATAATTAACGTCCGAATCAGCCACTCCGTTGACTAACCCTCCTCATCACTCCATTGTGCGCTCGTCAGCTTCCTGCACAAAGTGATCAAATCTCATGACACGGATGGCCGACTACGTCTTTATTCACGAGCCCTGCCCTCCTCGTCTGGATCTACCTGCCTTTCTACCACAATCATCTCATCTGTGATTACCTTTTCTGCTCGTGGCATATCATCCGTACCCCACTCCCCTTACTTCCACTCTCAGATTTTGCATAAGAAGAATCGAAACAAAGGAAGAAATGAAATGAGCACGCTTCTGACAGTACTAATATAGTAATACTTTCCGCCTTCTGAATTCCGAGACTGAATTCCTGTCCCATAGACTGACTAACTATAATTGAATGAACATAACTCGGTTGGATTTGAAATAATAGGCACCGAAGAATCAAACAGTTGAAAAAAAACTGCCACATCGCGTGTAAATGTGCATAAACTATAGGAATAAAAGGTCCTGCCTGAGTTGAAGCGTGAATTTTCAAATAATTTCCTCAAAAGTATTACACGAAAAGTGATTGTTATTCAATAACCAAATTCATTCATTACACAATGTTTTGTTGTACCTACTGGTAACGAAACCAGTACTACTGCAGGAAGTTAACTACCAACACTCTCTCACAAAGGTTTATCATTTTCAATAATTAACCTTTGGAATCGAGCAAGAAAAAAAAAGCTGCCAAGTGCACATAGCACACAGGTTTCCCGGGTGAAAAGTAGCAGTTATTGTGCAGGGTTGCATACGCAGATTGCTACTAACAATCTGGGGGGGGGAGGGGGCAATGATTTTCATAGAGGACCATATATTGCTTCCGAGTCTACCAAGGTAGCGGAAGCTTTGTTTTCACTTTTCAAGGACGAAAAAAAAAGTTCTCCAAAATCAAAATTTCCACTCGCGTTTTGCGTTTTAGACCTTTCTGAACAATTTTGGTTCCGTGTCTGTGTGTCTGCTTATGCGCAATCGTAAAAACCTTGTTACAGCCATAACTGCTACTTTTTTCACCCGAATTCGATGAAATTTTCAGGGATTGTGTAAGGTACTTAGAGATCGAAGTTTTGAGATTAGCTACTATGCATCGGATCATCTATACAATTGGGTTATGGATACGAGGAAGTTATGTGCTACACCCACTTGGCAGACGTTTTGGTTTCTTGTCTGTCTGACCTGAAATCCTTGTTACTGGCAAAACTATAATACCCACATATTATGTGGGTAAAGGGTTGATTATTTTAAATAAAAGCACTTATTTTGCAAAACTCTCGGAGGGGTGTAATTAGGCTTCGCCTTTACAATGTAGACTGCCGCTCTCCCAGTACCGGCTTCCTAACTAGCGCCTAGCCTAGCGCCCTCTAGACGGGCGTGTTGCGTTGCGGGCGAAGAGCTATCCCCGAAGGGCTGAGTACCTAGGGTTTTTCCCGACATATACTATTAGTATAGTTATTGTTCGATTTCGATTAAATCAGGAATTGTGCGGGTTGGCGTGTAGATGGTCCTGGTGTGGATAAAAGGACACTCAGGAATTCAAGGTAACTATAGGGCAGATGCTTTGGCAAAAGAAGCAGCTCTCCTGCCTGCTCCTTCCACGATTTTGCTTCCATCGAGGGATATGAGTAGCTTCACCAAACAGTGGTTGAGAGAGAAATGGAAAAAAGTACTCCTTACCACATCCAGCAGGGGAAAGATACAAGTTTATCCAACCTGAGATCCCCAAGGTTTCATAGGAGGTTCTTTTCCGAAAGACATGGTAAGGACTATATGTCGAATGCGCTCCAGTCAAGCAATGTGTGGATACACAAAATGGAAAATGGGCATATCTACAACGGCACAGTGCGAGAGGTGTACAGCCGAAGTTGAAGACCTCCATCATATCATGATGGAATGCCCCACGCTCTAAATAAGAAGAAAGCTTATGTACGACCAGATCTCCTCAGAGATACAACTACCATGCAACCTTCCACACCTGCTCCAATGTCGTAGATCTCTTATTTTCTATTTATTTATTTTCTATTTATTGCTTCCGAGTCTACCAAGGCAGCGGAAGCTTTGTTTTCACTTTTCAAGGACGAAAAAAAAAGTTCTCCAAAATCAAAATTTTCACTCGCGTTTTGCGTTTTAGACCTTTCTGAACAATTTTGGTTCCGTGTCTGTGTGTCCGTCTGTCTGTGTGTCTGTCCGTCTCTCATGAATTCCTTGTAACGCGCATAACTATACGAAGTTATTGTCCGATTTCGATGAAATTTTCAGGGATTGTGCGGGTTGGTGTGTAGACGGTCCTCTATGAAAATCGTCAACCTCGGACTGATAGAAGCGACTCTGCATGCGCAAACGTGAATTCCTTGTAACGACCATAACTTCTACATTTTCCATCTGAATCATTGCTACTAACAATCCGGGGGCAATGATTTTCATCGTGAACCGTCTACACGCCAACCCGCACAATCCCTGAAAATGTGCGCGAGTGAAAATTCTGATTTTGAAAACAAAAAATTGTTCAACCTTGAAAAGTGAAAATAAAGCTTCCGCTAACTTGGTAGACTCGGAAGCAAAATGTTCAAGAAAGTCCAAAACGTAAAACACGAGTGGAAATTTTGATTTTTGATAACTTTTTTTTTCAATATTTAAAAACGAATGAAACCATCAACTACCATTGTTAATAGATTGAGGAATTATTGTGAAATTTATCAGACCCAGGTGTTAGTATCCCGCGAGACTGACTAATGATGAATCAGAAACACGGGTGTGAATCGCTCATTATGAATTTTCACTTACGGGTGAGGCTAATTTCATCTGATCCAATGCGATCTTTCGCAGACGGATAATTTTTACAGAAAAGTAGTAAATCGTTGTGTAATAATTTGTTGCTTTCTTCAATCTTCATAACCGTAACAATTAGGAGGACATGTATCGCTTTGGTTTCATCTTAGTTGGATTCCACCTGTTGTTGCTCCTTGTCGTCTCCCGTGTGATCGCTTGAAATTCTGGGCTCATCATCATATCCGAAGTTTCTTTCTCGGTTTTCACTACGTAGGAACGAAGTTCGCTGACTCTTCCAAGAATAACTCCGTTTCGTCTGACATCCCTGACCCAAACTGCATTTCTCTTCTGCAATTCTGTCAAAGGTATGGCTCTCTTCTTCTTGTCAAGATTGAATTTGTTCCTCATTTTATTCGTCCATCTTTGGTTTTAAACTCATTTCTTTCGTGTTCTTTGACCCTCTGAAAATCCAACAACGATGGTAAGTCGGATCGTATTTTCCTCCCGTACAACAGCTCTGCTGGTGACAACCTGACTCCAAGGAAGTTGTTTGGTAGACCAAGAGTCCTAGGTTGGGGCCTCCATTTTTTGATAAAATCCTATGGCTATTCTAACAGCGTTTTCTGACTCTCCGTTGGACTGTGGAGGTAACTACTTCGAACCCGAATTCCAGGGCTAACTGTTGGAACTCGTCCGACGTGTACTGTGAACCTCCATCTGTTCTTAATCTGAGTGATATGCCGGGGCACAAACATATTTTTCAATCTGGAAATTACAGAACTGGATGTCAATAGTTAAGTTGACCAGCTCCCGGAATCTGGAAACCACTGGCCCTTGAACTTGAGTAAATCCGAACCGACCTCACACTTCAGTGTAGGCCACTAGGTTTCTCATTTTGTATGCGCATTCAGGCCACCGTATTGATTCTTTCACTCGCTTCTGCTTTCTACTACATCTAACCTTAATGACCTGTTGGCAGGCGATGTAAAATGTCATATCTCATTTTCTTGGGGATGAACGATATCCTTTCTTTAACAACCAGCCCTTGCTCAATGACTAGCTCATTCTGGTACTTCCAGTAAACTGAATTCTTGTTCCATTTGTCTTCTAAGATGTATTTCTTTGATAATCTGGGAGATACTTGTAAAACCGCTCTTTTTCTAACCTCATGGCACGGTACTGTCAGTTTTTAGGACGTCCCTCAGAAAGACTTGGGCGTCCTCAAGCGATTGATCTGGAGTAAAGTAGGACAACACTCCACAGAAAAAAAATGCCAAGTGGGTGTGGCACATAGCTTCCTCGTACCCATAACCCGATTACATAGCAGCTACTATCAGTCCGGGGGCGATGATCTTCATTTGAGACCATCTGCAACCTAATCCGCATAATCCCTGAAAATTTCATCGAAATCGGGTAGAAAATGTGGAAGTTATGGCCGTTACAAGGAAATTCACGTTTGCGCATGCGCAGTGGCTACTATCAGTTCGAAGATGGTGATTTTCATAGGGGACTATTTAAATAATAATCTGTAACATTCCTGAAAATTTCATCGAAATCGGATAGAAACTGTGGTGTGAATCTCGAAAGAGGCCTAATCTCCGTTTAAATTTTAGCTGACCAAAATGCGATCGCTGTTCGTTTCTTCAAGTTGTACTTAGTTTTGCGTCCTTAGCAACCAGTAGTCAAATTTCCACAACTCTTTATTTCTCCAAATTAAGAGTGAAGCTTATTCAAAATAACCTTGATTGTGATGCAAAAATATAGTTGAGAGGTAGTGACAATGGCAAAGCTGTGTTCATTGCAAGCGAGTTATCTATGCAGAAAAAATAAACCTTTGTGTAACAATTTGCAGCGATTTGTTGCACATTCTGATTCTACTTGGAATTTCATGAGCTCTTGGCTCCTAGAAAGCTCAAAATTGCGCAACCCCACGATTTCACCAAAATTAGGTTTTGGAAAACCCAAAGTGTGCCATTTGTCATTATGTTTCAACGCTATGTCTCAACGTTTTTCCATCCTTATGAGGCGATTAGTTAGACAATTAACAATAAGCAATTAACGCTTCGACTTTCGTGAATGTTTGCCCGACTTGAACCTATCCAACACCCCTCAATCTTCATCAAAACAACTCAGATTAGATGAGCATGTAACAAGTGTCTGCTGGCACCCAAGACATATCGACAACCAAAGTTATAGAAGATTGAACAAATGGTGATTGTTCACCAAAAAACAAGAATTATGGGCATTATATTGTAAAAACTAGGTTAAATATAAACATATTGTTAACTAAGTAATGCATGCATTCCAAGGGACGTCCCATTGGAAATGCATTAGGTCAATTTAAACCAGTTGGTAAGCGATAAAACTGTTTCACTCGATGTAATTTATTTAGTTTCAGGCAAGAAATAGTGATCTCCCCTCCCCCTCTCACCCTTATCCACCATAACATTTCCAGTGGCGTAGGAGCCTCAAATTTGAAGAGCATTTTAAAATCCATGATCTACGATATCCAACATGCGAATTCGAGTTCACCACTCCCCCCCTCCGCCAATGGTGCCAGTCTGGCACCAAAGCGGAATTACGTCGTAACGTTGAACTTTCATCTATTAGTTTTGGTAGGCAATCCATCCAGGTTCACATCCGTATTCAAGGTGAAACACACAATAAAAAACCTAGAAATATACGGTGTATGGTGTCCTTGCACCATGGTGGCACCACTATTAGTTCCATGGTTGTACAGAAAATAATTCATGAAAATCCGGAGGTGTAATGAGAATTTTCCCTCAATTTCAAAGCTTGGGTACAATTAGTAAGTTATAAAGGAACCGAAATATTGAAAAATATTTCGCTCTCTTGATACTGCCCCCCCCCCCCTTGCTCTCTTGATACTGTGGTGAAATAGTGTGCAATTTGGAAGATTTCTGAGTCGAACAAAAAAAGAAACACGCAAATCTGTTGGAAATTGAGGCCCGCAAATGCTCATTTTTTAAGCATTAACCCTCCCCCCCCCTTTCCACCCCTTAAAAGGCAAAATTCAAAATTCCGGGGAAGTAGTGCTAAACTGGATAGATTTCTGCGTCGAACAAAAAAAACGTCTGCCAAGTGGGTGTGGCACATAGCTTCCTCGTATCCATAACCCGATTGTATAGATGATCCGATGCATAGTAGTTAATCTCAAAACACCAATCTCTAAGTACCTTTCACTACCCTCATAGGGGACCATCTACACGCTAATCTGGACAATCCTAGAAAATTTCATCAAATTGGGATCAAAAATTAAGTGAGTAGGTGTATGTGATTAGATCAAAAATACATAGCCTCGACTGGGTTTCGAACCCGCGACCTTAGGTGCTCAAATCATCCTCTGAGCTACCGATGACCTGCAATTAATGGGATTTGAGATTCTCACAGGAGACCATCCCTCTATGAATAAATCCCTCTATGAGAAACAATTCTCTGTGATTTTCATAGGGGACCATCTAAACACTACTCTGTAACATCCCTGAAAACTTCATTGAAATCGGATGGAAAATGTAGAAATTATGGCCGTTACAAGGAAATTCACATTTGCGCATGCGCAATGGCTACTATCAGTCCGAAGGTGGTGATTTTCATAGGAGATCATCTAAATACTAATCTGTAACATCCCTGAACATTTCATTGAAATCGGATTGGAAATGTGGAAGTTATGGCCGTTACAAGGAATTCACGTTTGCGCATGCGCAGTCTCTCCTATCAGTCCGGGGACAATGATTTTCATAGGAGACCATCTAAAACCTAATCCACATAATCCCTGAAAATTTGATCGAAATCGAGTGGGAAATGTGGAAGTTATGGCCGTTACAAGGAAATTCACGTTTGCGCATGCGCAGTCTCTCCTATCAGTTCGGGGACAATGATTTTCATAGGGGACCATTTACAACCTAATCCACATAATCTCTGAAAATTTGATCGAAATCGAGTGGGAAATGTAGAAGTTATGGCCGTTACAAGGAATTCACGTTTGCGCATGCGCAGTCGCTTCTATCAGTCCGGGGATGATGATTTTCATAGGGGACCGTCTACACACCAACCCGCACAATCCCTGAAAATTCCATAGAAATCGGACAATAACTTCGTATAGTTATGCGCGTTACAAGGAAATCATGACAGACGGACAGACACACAGACACACAGACAGACAGACACACAGACACACGGACACACAGACACACAGACACGGAACCAAAATTGTTCAGAAAGGTCTAAAACGCAAAACGCGAGTGGAAATTTTGATTTTGGAGAACTTTTTTTTTTCGTCCTTGAAAAGTGAAAACAAAGCTTCCGCTACCTTGGTAGACTCGGAAGCAAAATAACCACGAAAATCGGTTGAGAATGCTTCAAAATTTGACGTTTTTCATGTTAAATTCAAGGTTCTGCTCATAATCAAGTCAAGCTCCTTTCTATTTGAGTCAAAAATATGGCATAGCTTGATCTTTAAGATTAGCTTAATGAGTCGGAAATGGAGAAATCAACCGTAAAAATGACATCTGAGAGTCCAAAATCGAACTCTAAGGTCATCTGAATTGGAAATGGAGCTCCTAAATCAGCCGCAAAAAATGATATTCTCGCTCATCTGAATCGGGTTGAGCAAGGTACCTGATTAGCTGAATATAAAATTGATCTGTCCTACATCCACGATCATGAATCGAGATCCTCCAAAATAGCTGAACGGGTACCTACAACTTTCATCATTTCCGAATTGAGGAAAACCACTTAGAGGTAACAAATTAGGCTGGTAATGAGGTTGTTTTGTCATTCAAAGCGGTATAATCTGTTTCTCTGTGAATAATGCTGCTCTTTTATTACCGCGCAGGAAATTGGATAATTGATGAGGGCGTTGAGTCGAGGCGGTAGGAAATTGTTTTTCGATCGGGCGACTGTTGGTGAACACGTAATCTGATGAAGTTTTCATTCCTTGTAAATAAAGAGGGGGAAGGAGATGAAGTTGAGTATAATGAAGTTGACATTGAGCGGATCCGAATCCGCGTACAACGAGAGTACACAAGATGTTGTCACACATACACACACACACACACACCTAGACGGATTACTTAGAACGGATTACTGTGTGGTTATTTTACTTCCGAGTAAACCTACCTCGGTAGCGGAAGCTTTGTTTTCACTTTTCAAGGACGAAAACAAAGTTCTCCAAAATCAAAATTTTCACTCGCGTTTTGCGTTTTAGACCTTTCTGAACAATTTTGGTTCCGTGTCTGTGTGTCTGTCATGAATTCCTTGTAACGCGCATAACTATACGAAGTTATTGTCCGATTTCGATGAAATTTTCAGGGATTGTGCGGGTTGGTGTGTAGACGGTCCCCTATGAAAATCATCATCCCCTGACTGATAGAAGCGACTGCGCATGCGCAAACGTGAATTCCTTGTAACGGCCATAACTTCTACATTTTCTACCTGATTTCAATGAAATTTTCAGGGATGTTACAGATTAGTATTTAGATGGTCCCCTATGAAAATCACTACCTTCGGACTGATAGTAGCCACTGCGCATGCGCAAACGTGAATTCCTTATAACGGCCATAACTTCTACATTTTCCATCCGATTTCAATGAAATTTTCAGGGATGTTACAGATTAACTTGTTTTGATGTTTTGAGATTAACTACTACCTATGCATCGGATCATCTATACAATCGGGTTATGGATACGAGGAAGCTATGTGCCACACCCACTTGGCAGACGTTTTTTCGTTGAAATGACTCAAAATGTCGAGGATGACAGTTGAAACCAATGTATTGAGTTGGTTCTCTCGAGAGGCAGGTCTACTTCGAAAGTTCAATTTTTCGTTGAAATGACTCAAAATTTCTATTTTGAGATCTATTTTCTTTCGGCTTATTAATTGAACCCAAGCTTTGAAATTGAGGAAAAATTCTCATTATACCTCCGCATTTTCACGAATCATTCTCTGTGCCACCATGGAACTAATAGTGGTGCCACCATGGTGCCAGGTTCGAGCTTGACAGTTGAAACCAACGTTTTGAGTTGGTTCTCTCGAGAGGCAGGTCCACTTCGAAAGCTCAATTTTTCGTTGAAATTACTCAAAATTTCTATTTTGAGATCTATTTTCTTTCGGCTTATTAATTGAACCCAAACTTTGAAATTGAGGAAAAATTCTCATTATACCTCCGGATTTTCACGAATTATTCTCTGTGCCACCATGGAACTAATAGTGGTGCCACCATGGTGCCAGGACTCCAGAAACCACTTATTTCGTTAGTTTGTATTTCTCCTTGGATAAGGATGTGAACTAATAGGTACTATCTAAACTGAAGAAAGTTTTCTTTCTACATGATATGTTTATACATTAAGAAATGTACTTATATACCTATCTATTATTTCACACCTGAAAAGTCTAGGTACTAAGTGGATGTTGCACATAATTATGAGGAGTTTGATTCCAGAAGGTACTAACGACCATTTCTATCGATATTGAGTTAACACTTGTCCAGGGTTTTAGGGGGGTAGTTCTTCGCAAAAATGCCATCGTTTTGAAGCATAAGATTATCTATTCCCTCGAAAAACAAGGGTGATTATTCCGTTTAATTTCAAAAGGTGCTATATTCAGCACAATCGCGGTCTGTTCTCCGTTTTGTTTCAAAAAGTGTTTATCCACTTCGTTTGTTTTCAAAAAGTACTATATTCATAAACCTGATATTTCAAATCTTGTTCAAAATTATTTTAAACTTTGAACTAATTTACCTTTCTTTCCAAAAATATTTATTATAATTTAGAAAATTGTTGGGCCACAACAATAATCTCGCGCAACATTATCGAAACTGGGGAGGGGGAAACGGCCGCGCCGCGCCGCTGAGAACACGTTGTTCTGACATCTTGACATGACAAAATCGCCAGCCGCCCGCCGCAGACGCGCCAGGGAAATCGCAGGAAAAAAATTGTACTCAGACGCTAAACTGAGTACATTCGAAGAAACTAACAGCGATCGCATTTTGGTCAGCTAAAGTTTCAACGGAGACCAGACCTCTTTTGCAATTCACAATCGTGTTTCTGATTTATCGAAGGAAACCCCTTAAGTTCTCGTAGGGAAGCGAATACCTGTTACTGTTACCCTCGGTACTCACTAAAATACGCTCTAAAGGTTGAGGGAACACGGAAAGCAGCAAATAAGATAAGTACCCACCTACATAAATCCACTCAATTAGTATAAAGTATTTTTACTTTCAAATAAACCTGTTTCACTTTGAATTAAACCATTTCCAATTCGAATCAATCTTTTTACCTTGAAATAAATCTTTTTTACTTTGAATCAAACCTTATTCACTTTGAATTAAAACTTTTTTACTTTGAATTAAACCTTTTCCCTTTCATTTGAATCTTTTTGAATTTGAATTAAACCTTTCTGAGCTAAAATTAAAATTTTTCTATTATGTGTGTAAATTTGTTAAGAAAGTTACCGCATGAAAACTTCATTTACCCACAAGAAGTTCATAGCGAACCATCCTCCAATTCATAATGGGCGACATCTATTTCATAGGTGACTATCCTCCAATTTAAAGGCGACTATTCTCCAATTCATAAAGGCCATCATACAATTCGTAGGGAACCATCCTATGAATGATACGTATTCGAAGCGTGGTCACCTATGAATTGGATGATGCCCATTATGGATTGAAGTTTGGTCCCATATGAATTTCTTGAATGCAAATGAAATGTTTATGCGGTAATTTCCTTCAAAAATCTACTTTCCTAAATACATAGGAATAGGAAAAATTTAATTCAAAAATGCTCTATGAGTTCCGGGTGACGAGGAGAGTGTTTCTATTTTATTCTTAGCCAAGGGGCAAGTGTTAAACTTATAGTCTTGACGATTCGTGCTATGTGTCACACCCACAAGGACAAGGCTAACTACTCTCTCTTCTTAACCATATCTTTATATTTTTCTTAAAATTTGCTCATTAACTCATGTTGCTTGAATGGCCTTCTCTTTTCCAGATTATTATTTTCAATAATGAACCTTTTTAATCGACCAAGAAATAAGAAAAATGTCTCCCCCCCCCCCCCCCCCTTAATATTTGTTGTTAACCCTTTAAGTGTTGGTGGTCGCTAGAGTAACCACCCATCTGATCCCTGAAAGCGCAAGCCATTTTTCATTTAGAATCAGGCTGAAATGCTTTATATTCCATTCATAATTGCCCCAAGA
Source organism: Apolygus lucorum (assembly GCA_009739505.2). Taxonomy (NCBI): domain Eukaryota; kingdom Metazoa; phylum Arthropoda; class Insecta; order Hemiptera; family Miridae; genus Apolygus; species Apolygus lucorum. The sequence continues at coordinate 84,426,977 of CM019167.2, forward strand.
CTTGAAAAAACATGACAGTCAGTTTGTAAAAGCTTCTGTTTTGTTATAATTCAGGTTTCCTGGTGGTCAATATGGCGACCACAGAACTTTCAGGACAATGCACTGATTGTAAAGAAAGTACTGCTCTCAAGGCTTAGTGGTCTCTATAATGACCACACTTTCATCGGGGGCGATACGCGGTCATGGAATAAATGCGCAGAACCCCAGAATAAGATTTTTATTCATATATTTATGTTTGACGGTATTCAGTTATAGACATCACAGCTCTGGGAATTAGTCACACTGATCACAATGGTCATTTCGCTTACTTATTTAGAAGCGTAGACGCTTATTTCAATCACAGAAAAGATATCAGGAACTAGAAAAAATTTGCAAGTAAGGCACAAAGAACCACAAAGACTTTAAAAAACATGACAGTCAGTTTGTAAAAGCTTCTGTTTTGTTATAATTCAGGTTTCCTGGTGGTCAATATGGCGACCACAGAACTTTCAGGACAATGCACTGATTGTAAACAAAGTACTGCTCTCAAGGCTTAGTGGTCTCTATAATGACCAGTACCGGTACTGGTACCTATTACCTCCTACTCACCTACATGACAAGAATGTATGGCACAGAATTCCCAAATCCGCCACTGATTTTGGGAGACCCATAGTTGAAACGCTGAAGGCTTGGTGGTCGCTACAGCGACCACCTCTACTTGTCACATGGCATCGGGGCTGGAGCTCAGATTATCCAAGCCGAACATGATTTCGATTGGAAAAACACTCCAAAGCGCGTATTAGGTTTCAGATTCATGAAACCGAATTGATTTGACCATGAGAAGAGTTTTCAATAGTGAAAAAATCGGGGAAACAGGAGTGATGTCGGGGTTATCAGCATGGGAATCAGATGAAATACCAATGTTTTCAATCTAAATGGAAGTTTTTTATGGCTTCAAATACTTGATTGAAGTAAAGTACATGAAAATCTCTTAATAACCTCAATCGGAAAACCGCCAGCAGAAAATTCAAACGCCGGAAACATCCACAAACCGGAACCACTTTCGTAACCTTCCAGAATCAGGGGCAAGATACTACACATGTGGTAACTCTAGCGACCACTTCGATGGTTGGAATCGATCCCACTGTTCGATCGATTATTTTTGTGTTCCTATCGATTCCTTGCAGTTCAAAATATTGATATGGTGGCTCCTTCGCGCACTCTGACTTAGACATTTCTAACTAATGCAGTAAAGCAGGTGGTTAATATAGCGACCACAAATCCTTCAGGGAAAAGTAGTGTTCTGTTCCTTGAACCCTAAAGGGTTAAGGTAGTCGACTGAAAATCGAATGAAAATTTTCCCGTCCGTCCGCCATACGCGGCACTTTTCTTAGATACCATGGACCGATTTTGATGAAATTTGGTGTATGGGCTCCATTTGGAGTCTAGTTGTGCCCCCAAGCTTTTGGTTGATGTCAGTAAATTCTACACACCAACCCGCACAATCCCTGAAAATTTCATTGAAATCGGACAATAACTTCTTATAGTTATGCGCGTTACAAGGAATTCATGACAGACAGACAGACAGACAGACACACAGACACGGAACCAAAATTGTTCAGAAGGGTCTAAAACGCAAAACGCGAGTGAAAATTTTGATTTTGGAGAATTTTTTTTTTCGTCCTTGAAAAGTGAAAACAAAGCTTCGTGAAGAAAAGTAAAAACAACCTTGGTAGACTCGGAAGCAAAATTGAGCTTTCGAAGTGGACCTGCCTCTCGAGAGAACCAGCTCAAAACGTTTGATTTCAACTGTCTAGCTCGACATTTTGAGTCATTTCAACGAAATATTGAGCTTTCGAAGTGGACCTGCCTCTCGAGAGAACCAACTCAAAACGTTGGTTTCAACTGTCAAGCTCGACATTTTGAGTCATTTCAACGAAAAATTGAGCTTTCGAAGTGGACCTGCCTCTCGAGAGGACCAACTCGAAACGTTAATTTCAACTGTCAAGCTCGACATTTTGAGTCATTTCAACAAAAATTGAGCTTTCGAAGTGGACCTGCCTCTCGAGAGAACCAACTCAGAACGTTGATTTCAACTGTCAAGCTCGACATTTTGAGTCATTTCAACGAAAAATTGAGCTTTCGAAGTGGACCTGCCTCTCGAGAGAACCAACTCAAAACGTTGGTTTCAACTGTCAAGCTCGACATTTTGAGTCATTTCAACGAAAAATTGAGCTTTCGAAGTGGACCTGCCTCTCGAGAGAACCAACTCAAAACGTTGGTTTCAACTGTCAAGCTCGACATTTTGAGTCATTTCAACGAAAAATTGAGCTTTCGAAGTGGACCTGCCTCTCGAGAGAAACAACTCAAAACGTTGGTTTTTACTGTCTAGCTCGACATTTTGAGTCATTTCAACGAAAAATTGAGCTTTCGAAGTGGACCTGCCTCTCGAGAGGACCAACTCGAAACGTTAATTTCAACTGTCAAGCTCGACATTTTGAGTCATTTCAACAAAAATTGAGCTTTCGAAGTGGACCTGCCTCTCGAGAGAACCAACTCAGAACGTTGATTTCAACTGTCAAGCTCGACATTTTGAGTCATTTCAACGAAAAATTGAGCTTTCGAAGTGGACCTGCCTCTCGAGAGAACCAACTCCAAACGTTGATTTCAACTGTCAAGCACGACATTTTGTGTCATTTCAACGAAAAATTGAGCTTTCGAAGTGGACCTGCCTCCCGAGAGAACCAACTCAAAACGTTGATTTCAACTGTCTAGCTCGACATTTTGAGTCATTTCAATGAAAAATTGAGCTTTCGAAGTGGACCTTCTTCTCAAGAGAATCTTCGATTGTGATTTGAAATGAGCTGGATGTCGGACGAAAAGAAGTTCAACAGGTCAGTCATCTTTCCTAAAATCGATCTGCAATCGTCGGCCGAATCCGTGTCCGCGTAAAGCTGGCCGTCCACTAGGTCGACAGCGCGGCGCGACGCGAAATTCTTGAGCTCCGTCCACTGGAGCGGATAAAATTGTTCGACCCGCCGTTCGCCACGTCGAATGAAGGTGCCTTTTCAGGAAAATGTCCGGCATAGGTATTATGTTTTCATCGGACCACGATGAAATGTTCATTTTAGTAGCAGCTTCGGAAGCAGAAGAAGAGGACCAAATCGGTGGGAAAAGGAGAAGATTTTGGGTCCATCCAATAAAGAGGATGAACCTGGAGGAGCACAATCACCTGTTTCAATATTTGCTAAGAGACGAAAAAAAGTTTATTAAGTATTTTAGAATGTCGAGGGGGAAGTTTTTCTAGCTTCACACATTGATTAAGCCTCGTATACAAAAGCAGAACACTGACGAAAATGACCGAGGTCGGCAATTTTTCGCTTCGCCCTCCGTCCACTAGGTCGACAGCTCGGCGCGGCGCGACGCCGCGCTACAGAAGTCTGAGAGCGGCAGATTGCGAAAAATTTTCGACCCGCGCCGCGCTGTCGACCCAGTGGACGGGCAACTTAATTCCGACCCGGGTCCGCGCAATTAGAAACTAGATTTTGGAGAGCCTAAGTGGATAATTAAGTTGACTCATTGCAAATTAATTATGTGAATAAATTCATAACGTAAACTGCTTGAGCCGGAAGCTTTAATCCTTTGAACCTTTAGGTTCCCAATTCAGTTCAATTGAATCCAGTCAGAACCTAATCCTGTGCATTTTCAGTAAAGCTAGGGAATTTCAAAAGTCGAAAAACCGGCTTACATTAATGGTGGAGGCGCCGTGATCATCAAAGTCACGCCCCCTAGAACGTTTGTAAAATTTACAAAACTAAACATTTACTAAACGCATTTAATGCGTGCTCGTTCATTTCTTATAGGTTGTTTCTTATAGGTTTCTTATACGATTGTTTCTTATAGGTATTTTAATTTTTTTGATTTCATATACACTTAGGTATATAAGATACGTAGACACGTATCTTATACGTATCTTGTACCTTAAGATACTTAAGGTTTTACGTTTAAGTCTTCAAGCTTCTAGTTTGTTAGTATAAGGTAGGTAATTTTCTAAGATTTAGTGCACTAAGGGCCGGTTTATCAGTCACTTTTTACCACCCGGTAAAGCAGATTTATCCGACGGTCATCGGGTAACTCAATCGCTCGCGTTTATCAGTCCCCAGATAGCCGTTATCCGTAGTTTAAAGTTAACTGGTCGTCCGAGGACCGGATAAAAAGTTACGGGGGGGTAACTCGATTTATGCAAGGCTTTTTAACCTCAAAGAGAGTCACTTCTCGTGTTTTTGTTTCCCAGAACGTTCGTTTTTGCAAATTGCGTTGTTATTAGTCAATTATGCTACAATCGAAAATGGATGTGTGGGGCTCTTTTTCAGACAGCAGCGACGAAGATGTGTGTTTTTGGTCGAATTCCTGCAGTGGGGAAGAAGGCGGAAGGAAGAAAGGCGGCAACATAGTTTGATCACGGATTGACCATTTGGAGAAGTGGGACGATTGCGATTTTTTGATGAGATTTTGATTGGATAAAAGTGTAAAAAACCATGTTGGTGTCTGTCGGCGACTTTAGTGGCGTCAGTAAAAGCTCTGCCTGTAAAATTGTCAAGCAGGTGTCCCTGGGAACTGCCAGGCTATCCGCCCAATTTATCAGAATACCAGCAACCAAGGAAATAGGTATTATTTCAATCTCGGATGGAATTTTATTTAAAAAACAAAAAAGCCAGGTTTCCTGGAGCTGTAGGTGCTATGGACTGCAAGCATGTAAAAATTCATTCGCCAGGAGGGTCACACGTCGAAAATTTTCGAAATAGAAAAGGGTACCTACTTCTTTATTAACGTACGAACTATTTCGTCTGCAAATTTGAAAATTCTTGACATAAAGGCTCGGTGGACGGGGATCTTGTCATGAACAGACAATTTTCAACAAAGAACAATAGTTACTGCCGTACCAAGAAGGAAATAAGTACCGAGATCTAGAAAAGAAAACATCAAAACAAAGAACATTGCTTCATCCTCTTCTAATTTATTCTTTTTTCTGATGCAAAACACACTGCGAAAACGATTTTTTTATGTGGAGGAAGCTTGATTTTATTACATGGAAGAAGTATTTCTTCCATGCATAATAGATTATTCGGCCTAACAGACAGTTAATTTTACCAGCCAGTTAATAGTTACCCGGGTGTAAATTTCGCACTGATAAACGGCACCTTTATAGTATCCATAAGTTATACCACCGTTAAAGTTAACAGGGGGATACGTAAACCCCCGTTAACTTTGGTGACTGATAAACCGACCCTAAGTGGTTTCATTTGTTTTATTATTCATTAGTTTCCGTTTCTGGTTGAAAAGCGAAGTGTGTCTCATTATTTTTGTTTACTTGAAATGTTATATGTTCTTCTTTTAATCAAGAGGTAACTGGGGTTGTTTGTTTTCAAAGTTACGTAATGACTGAGTGACTAACCGGGACGTTTTGTTGAAATGTTTGGGGGCCAGATTCCTGCCTCCGAAAACCGCTAAGGCCGCCCATGGGGCTTCGGCCTTCTAGTCAGCTCCTCCTCGGCTAAACTTTGAAACTCCTTGTTGGACAAGATGTAGGCATAATAATGTTTTATGCCTTACACCACCAATGTCATAATTATTTGTTATTAATAACACTATATTTTATGAAAATATTTTTTATTCATATCAATGTGGTAGTTTTTCATTTTTTTTGAAAATGTTATAAGTACTACCTACATATACTTCTGTCAAAATATTTTTACTTGTGTTGAAATTTATTTCAATTCGATTTACCATTTATCAAGTCACGTTACACTCCTTCTCGTACGGAGCGAACTGTTTGTCCTACAGAGCTCCGCGTGGTCTCTAAAAATTCTGTACTAGAGAGAGAGAGAGAGAGAGAGAAAACATTCATTTATTTAAATATAACATTAACATATTCTTTCATTATATACATGGGCATTGACTTTGGGCTAAGCCCGTCTGTCAGAGTATGCCCCTATGATTATCTATACAAATTATAACTGAAGTTCCCTGATTTATTATGTTTTTCTATTTTTACGACAGTTAATAAATAATCTTAAACAAATAACTAACAAATTAGGCGTTCCCCCAATTGAAATTGTGAACCAATTCCGCTCTATATCGCCAGGCTGTTTGGCAGAATCTGGCAAGCGGCAACCAGTTAGAACCATTCAAGATTCTGATGTAGGCATCTCTGGAGATTCGAGAGGAGCCGAAACAGGTCACCCGAAATTCTTTGAGTATAGCCAAAAAATGTTCAAGGTCTTCAGGAACACCCATATTGCAGAGAGAACAAATATCCGTGTGTCCATCTTCCTCGTGAGGCATATGCGGTCGACTGTTGAGCTTCAATAGGTCGCCCCGAACTCTACACACCCATCTCAGGACAAATATGGAGGCTTTTTGTTCCTTCTCTTTTCTCATGTCAATGCATCTGACGTCCATATCCAGGCACCTGTATACAGGTGAGTGGAAGGTTCTCCTGGACGAAATGCTGGAAAAATTAAGTGGATCATGGATGGAGACCGCGAGGTCACGAGCTCTTGCCTCAACCAGCCGTATATACATATACGGCTGGTTGAGGCAAGAGCTCGTGACTTCGCGGTCTCCATCCTTGATCCACTTAATTTTTCCAGCATTTCGTCCAGGAGAACCTTCCACTCACGTCGACCCTCAAAATTGTCTCTAATTTCACATCCGTACTGCTGGCAAATCCTCTTCAGCCCCCTGTACCAAAACAATCCCTTACGAACAACTTCATGGGCAACCATTTTCGGAAATCTTCTTTCAGACATGTTTAGTACCTTGAGAAGGTATTCTGCATGTAGGCTGAAAGTGTACAGGAAAGTGGGTGGAACGGCAGTCTCAAGATAGATAACGTAATCCGGAGTGTTTCGCGGCAGATGGAATAGTCTCTTCACAAAATACTTGAAGACCTGCTCAACTGTTTGGTACTGCTGGAAGCCCCAGACTTGAGCACCGTAACACAGGACAGCGCGAGCGGCCGCCTGGAACACCTCAAACTTGGCACTAATCGGGACATTGGAGAGTTTGAAAGGAGAGCCGTACCCCACTGCGATGCTCATCTTGGCAGCTGCTGCTCTATCACGCAAGTGTGCTGCAAAGGAAAGTCCCGAAGTCAGCGTAACCCCCAGATACTTGTAGGAGCTAACGACCTCCACAGGCGCTTCCTGGTAAGTCCAACTCTCATTCGATTTCAGCCTCCCTCCTCTTCGAAACACCATTATCTTGGACTTGTCGAGGTTCATCTGTAGTGCCCACTGATTACAGAATTCCTGAAGGGCGTCTATGTTTCGTATTTAGTAAAAATTCTGTACTATCTTAAATTGATGGAAGAACAATACCTCTATATCTAAATTTTTTGAGTTAGGGCGTTTTCAAAACTTCAACCCCTATTTTTCACCCCTTAGAAGTGACCTAAATCAACCAAAAGCTTCGGGGCACAACTAGACCCCAAATGGACCTATATACCAAATTTCATCAAAATAGGTTCACGGTAACTAAGGAAAGTGCCGCGTACGGCGTACTACGGACGGAAAATTTTTTATTCGATTTTCGGATTCTACGTACCTTGAAACGTACAACATTAAATTTTGAGGGGGGCTTAAAAAAAATTCATGGTCGATTCCAAAGGTTTAAAATTGAAAATAATAAACCAAAAAACCACGAAAATCGGTTGAAAACTAAGACCTGGGCAGAGTGCACAAGATTTTGTCTCACACACACACACACGCACCTATGGTTATTTTCCGCGGATTTGGATTCAGAATGGTCTAAAACGGATTAGTGTGTGGTTATTTTTTTTCTGTGGAGTGTTGCCCAACTTTACCCCAAATTAATCGCTTAAGGACGCCCAAGTCTTACTGTGGACGCCCTGAAAAAAAAGGCATTTTGAGATGGGATACAAAATTGCTAGGAGACACTTTTTGTTCCTAATTAGTTGTAGAATAGATCCTTGAAGTTTGGTAGACACCCTCTATGCGTAGGAATGAGCGAATTTTAACATTTAAAAATTCAACATTTTTAAGATTTTGCAGTTAGCGGAATTTCATGCATTAGTACTTCCATTATATGGCGTATTGTAATAGAATCGCGGTTTTCTGATCACAGTCGTTTGAATATGAATATAATCCATATTTTGGCAAAGTTGATCAAAATTGACGATAGACTAAATTGCTCAGCCAAACTTGATGTTCCAGCAGTCATTCGACGGGAAATTTAGTGCTCTTTATTACTTTCAGCGCGGCAGCATATTCATAGAATAACGCCTCTGACGGGATTTTTAATAATTTGAAATTTAACATTAGTCTCCTAATTGTCAACGAGGTTTGACAGACTATCTTTGATCAATTTCAAAGATTGTTGTCATAAATATGGCAACACCCGCCAGGGGCATAAAACGTAGATAGGCTCGCAACAACACCTTTTTTCTGTTGACCTGTTCCGAGATTCCTGGGAGTTTTACTTTTTTGGTAATAAGGAAGTTTTCCATGGAGTGAAAACAGTACCTTAACGAAAAACAAGACTTCGAATGAGCCTGCAATTCCTGGAAATGTCACCTCAACAGGTCGAAATTAACCTCATCTCACTGATATTTCAGTAAAATTAATGTCCAAAGTTTTCGAGCTAGGGAGTTAGATTCCTAAGGTCCGCTATAGAAAATAGTAAATCAAAAGCTGGTAGTTTCATATTCCTGCGTTCCTCTCATTCTTCGAGAGAGCGTCTGAAATGTTAACATCTTGCCACTCTGATCTCTAATACAACCAAAATTCTTCAACTATCCGACATTTCTTCTTGATCTCCTGGATTCCTTTGTTTTGCATGATTAGTTCAGTGAAGTAATACCTACTTAATAGGTAGGCACGCAGAACTGGTAGGATAGCAGGAGATATAATTATAAAATCAACGCACTGAAGAGATTCCACCAAGTTTATTGAATAGGCAAGTACAAGGTACAACATCTATATACCTGAATAGTTAATTGTACACCAATCACAAAAACCTAATAACATAATGCGAAGATGAGAATCTTCGATCTTGCTCACTGTTGAGTAAAACCTGTTTTTTCTGGGGATCAGGGGCCCAGTCCTAAAGATCTCTCCACCCGGAACTTGCGGGTAATCACATCGAGAATTGAAAAGAAGAACTTTCTGTTTCAAATGACTTGACTCAACTTTGCCGTACTATTCGAAAAGAAGAGCACCTCGAAAAGTAACTCAACCTTGACATAGTACACTGACTCCAATACACAGTGGTACCTAATTTGTCAAATACCTAACCTCCACCTTTTCTTTTCGTATGTTTGAACCTTACTATGATAACCTCGGAGAAGCGTAACGTCGATGGCTAATCGTAAGCTTCCCCCACAATTTTTGAATTGAGAGTTGACAAGCCGGAAAAAGAGGTTCCTAAGGAGAGCAGGAAGAAGTTGGCTATCATTCTCATCCTTGACGCTTATAGTTAGATAAACACATAAAACACTTAAATATTACATCAGTTGTGTTTGTAACACAAAAACATTATATATAACGCATAAAACTTGCGAAAACATTTAGCTAAGAGCTAACATTGATAAACTAACAACAATTATTGTACGAATTGAGAGAAGAATGAAGTCTCAACTCAGTTGAGGGACTTATTCCTTACCTTTTAGAAACGTTACCATTTAAAAAGGTATTCTATTCTACACAACATATTATACAACATTGAAACCGAGATCCAGTCTGGTAAAGTGGCTAGAAACCTAGTCTTATGACTTACTGGGAGAACTTCGGATGAACACTATCAAGTTTTTGATTTAGCAATTCTGTAAATGGCACATTTGATTACAAATATATATATATATAAGTACATCACAAGGGTACGATAAATTCTTTTTTACCATGTTACGACATCAATCTTGTTCTCGATATTAACAAAAATATGATATGACAAAAATACAGACGTAGGAAGTGCGTTTATACACGCACAAACAAAACAACAATAGTAAATATAACATTTATTAACACGATGAAACACTTATAACCTACTTATTTGGAACCTAACATACAACACAGGTATTGGAACAATATAATATGGGTATATATTTCAAGATAACAGATATACTCAAGTATTACACAGATAACATTCACGGTTATATTTTGTAGACATTCATTGTATGTGCATGATGTTCTGATGAAATGTTCCTGGGAATTTCATGTTTTCGGTGTCATTCTGATTTTAACGCGATATTGGAACACCTATTTTGGATTTCTTCGCGAAAAACTGACGGAAATATAGAGCCAAATCTAAACTGAGATTCAGTCGTCAGGCTGTTTCACAATTAAACTAGTAGACAGAAGTATCTACTTTTGGGAGAGGAACGATATTAGGTGCTAATTATATATTGTTCTCGCGTAAATTATCATCTCCAAGATGATTCAATCTACAAAGGGGGGCCTATGAAACGTGTGATTGGATATTTCATACCTGTAGGCTGGAGGCGTGAAACGTCACTGCAGCTTTTTGAGTAATAGTTTTCCATGTAGGTCTCGTTGTAAGCGTCACAACTCCAATAATTTCACTTGTACGAGTTTCCAATACACTTCCTGAACTGTTTTAGTTTTCATTTACTTAATATTATCTGTGAACCAAAAGTACTTATTCTCATAAAATAAACGCGAATTCAAACAATCAACATAAGTGTATAACAAGGTCACCTGTTATACAGATCGTGATATATTTTTGCATAAGTACCTACCTTGATAAAATAATATTTAGAAGGAAACCCCAAAAAAAATATATATAAAACTTTATTACTTAGGCAGGGCGCCTAATATTCTTTCTTAAAACTATAATAATTATTTTTTAGAACGTAGTTTCTAATATCACAAATTTCGAAATGTGTACACCAAGATATATATTGATACTATGCGTGTATAAAGGGTTAAGTCATTTTTTACCATCAAGTAGTGGCTGATTCTATGTTATAGAAAACATATTATTCAGTGATATATGCATCACTGGGGAAGACTCATTTCATAAGAAGTTGAACGTTAAATTCCAACCCATAATTTTCTTCATTTTAAATTTTTTTCTTTAGTTGAATGTTAAGGATGTATTGGCAGGATGAGAGCCTGAAGCCTCAAGTCGAGTTGATTCTTCATGCGACCAAGTTTTAACCACCTATTCTGCAGATGGGAGAACAGCATATGTCTAAAGGGAAATTCAAAGAACGAACAATTTCATCAACATTTACTTAACCTCTTTTTTATACGCAGTAGTAATATATATCAATGGTTGAACCAAATATTTTGAAGCAAATATGTTTGAGATGAATGCAATACCCTTCAGTAATATTGAGCTTCAAAAGGAACCTTTTAATTGAAAAGAAACCCCCAACCCCTTCACTATCATCACCGTAATCCTGGAGTCCACCATCATTAAATGATGGTAGGTAATTATGGTTTACATTCCCATAATTGGTTTGTTGGAGAATAAATATGAATAATGGAGCCTTTCATCTTTGAAAGTCAACTCACTTTCAAGAGTGATGCTGATGTTCCATGACTAGTGGTGGTACCTACGCATAATTTGTTGTTTTGCCACAAGAATATCGTTTTCTTATGGAACGCAAATAGTTGGTCGTACTTCGGGTTACCTCATTGTGATTAAATAAAAATTGTAATCAACTCAAAATCGTATGAAATACCAATGAGTGGGTACTCGAGAATTAAAGCTTTTGAGCTGGGGAGTTCATAACAATTTCAACTCTCATGTTTCACCAAACTTAGAGATCATCAACCAATCTAAGAGAAACAATTCAAGATATGTAATATACACTAAATATTAATCACTGACAATTGTTTTTCCTGTCCAACTAGTAAACGCGATTTCAATCGAAAATGTGCGAAATATGATCAAGCGAATTAATTTAGTAGATAACATAATAATTCGCCTACAGGAGACTTTTTGCAAACTTCTTCACACATTTTTACTAGAAATCACGTCCAATGGAGGGACAGCCTTACCAAACATGATCTTTATTCTCCAAAAAACCAAAGCTGAGAAACTCAACGTCAACTCAACGAAATCCCATCAATAACTTCCAACAATATAAGTGTCAAGAAGTCAATCAATATAAATTCCTCTCTTGATTCTGTACTCCTATAATATTGGGTTTGTTCCAGCCACAGTGAGTTCAAGCAATGATTTTACTTACACAATACTGCTCATATTCAAGTCCCAATCTTGAGCTCCAACCATTGAACACGGATTATATCTGTTCCAAGCAACCAAAATTCTTCAACATCACGGGCCTTAAAATTTTGCTTGCTTTACTAGAGCTGCCATTCCCATAGGGGGGAAAAGACCACATAAGGGCCTGAATGGAAGAAGGTTATTCAAAAAAGCCAACGGTTTAGAGTAAAATCCTTGATTGCCTCCAGATATTCCTCTTTTTCTTTCAGTTACTTTGATGGTCGATTTAACTCAAAAGTCAATTAAATAACCAGTCCGAGTTCTTGACCCGAACGTAACGCGTATCCAGCAGTTGTAACAAACCTATTAAGGAACTTCAGCAAATGTAATAGAGAAAAATAATTGTCAAGAAGAAGTTAGGTAGGTACCTATATTATTCAATTGGAGGGCATCATTTTCTTAAACACGAGTTTATGTTCTTTTTTTAAATTATTACAATTTTGACAGCCAACTCATATTTTTTTAGCACCTACGTTCTAATATCACAAATTCCGAAGGCAGCCCGGCAAAATGAAGCCAGTAGATACTAATGTTTATTGTTAATTATTATAATTCTTTAAGAAACATTCTCACGGACTGTCTCAGGCCAATTAGTTTTCTGGATTTTGGTTGTGAAAAGAGGAAGTGTAAGCTATAGGCGGATATTGTGAACACCGACCAAAAGCATTTTCCACTCGAAAGGTGCCCTCGTTGGCTTAGTTTTCTCCAAACGCTTTGTGATCTAGGGCCTACTCCCAGCAGGTAGCGCTATTGTATCAAGGCCAAAAACGGAGCAAATTATTCTACAAAGGTTTATCATTTTTCTGTAAAGATCACCCACATGCACAGATTTTCCATATTCAACACAGCCGTTATAATAAACCAGTAAGCTTTCAGTTAGTAAGATCAATAATAGCACCCACCAATCAAGTTTATTTAGGTAGAAAGTACCTACCTGCAATATATCATTGTTATCCGAGAGATGTGATAGCCTCAACGGAATTTGGTTGCTAAGGAAGCCCAACACCTTGGACTCGCAGATTAGATAGATAAGTCAGAAAAATTGATTTGATTGTAATAGTTTGATTCCAAAAATTGGATGCAATCTTAAATTGATGCAAAAAGCATACCTTTACATCGAAAGTTTTCGAGTTTGAAAATAACTAAAAGCTTCAGGGCACAACTAGACCGAAAATGGACACTGTTTATCGACTTTAATAAATTGTGGCCTATGGTGACTAAAGGAAGATTTTTAAAATTTAATTTTCAAATTGTAAGTCTCAATCAGGGTTAACAATTTTTTTCTCAATAGATTCAAACGTTCCATTACTGAAATAATGAACCAAAATACGGAAAAGTAATTGACCTCGGACAGTAGTGGTTAAAAGTAGCTAAATATAAAATATAAAATTTGTATCAGAAAATAATTTTACGCAGTCTCAAATAGTGATTTTTGGTTTTACACATGGTATTGCTCAAAAACTTGATAGGAGGACAGTACAAAGAACAATTTTTTTTCATGCAAAAAATAAAATTTACAAGTTTAAACAACTTGAAAAGGTGATCCAATAACATCAGATAATAGACATTGAAGTATCCCGAAGTATTTCACCAGTAACTCTCATCCCCATCTGCTGGAGGCTCTGCTGGTTCTTGTTTGATTGCCACGAATTCGGTCCAGCCAAATGGCATGGGAACAGTAGGCCTTGACTCGGGTGAGTTAGCCCCTGTACCGTGTGGAACCAACTCCCTCTTCGGGAGGCGCGGCAATTTGTGCAATTTGCACGACTCATAATCGTTGCTCAGTAACCACGCATTATCGAAAGAAACTTCTAAACGAAGTACTGGGGCAACAATTCTTTCAAGAGAGTCCACCTCTCTGATAGGAAACACCGAGAAGATCCTGAGAACATGAAACAAAAAGATACATCACTTGAATATCAGGGAATATACTTGGGATCAGGACATTAAAAAAGTCTCTTTGAATGAGGAGTAGGTAAAATGTTCCAACCTGAAGCAATAGCCATGGATTATATTAATACCTTCTTACTGTTTGAAACAATTTAATCCAATGTTATTTTGCAGATCACATCACTTTAGAGAAGTATAATAGCATGCATCACCATACCCTCAAGTTTTTGTTTAGTCTGTAGTAGATCATTTCTGAATTCAAGGTGAAACTCCCAAAAACTCACGATACGATGCAGTGACTCCTCCGTGCCAAGGTTTAGTTCATGGAAATCTGAAGGTATATTGATTATATTTCCTGAATTTCAAGATTTGTGTTGTTCAATTAGCAAGCATTTCTGGTACGGGGGCATTAAAAATCGGTTAATTCCATCATCCCATGTGCTCAGGTGAAGTGAAGCACAATTAGAATCATATACTAGTGAACAAAAAACCGCGGAAATCGGTTGAGGACTAAGCAGCGTATGCAAGATAATTGTGAGTGCACCCCCCTTTATTATCATACCTATCAATGGAACAAATTTCGAATTTCCAGTGACGTAGTGCACAACTAGTCAGATAACTTCGTCGAAAGAAATAACAACAAAAAAACACTAGGCAGTATCCGTAGAGGAGGTGGCAACTCCCGCTAGGATTAATCACACATTAAACTTGCTCTGAGTAAAATTACCTTGGAGAGATCGCATCAACTTTTTGCTTCCGAGTCTACCAAGGTAGCGGAAGCTTTGTTTTCACTTTTCAAGGATGAAAAAAAAAGTTCTACAAAATCAAAATTTTCACTCGCGTTTTGCGTTTTAGACCTTTCTGAACAATTTTGGTTCCGTGTCTGTGTGTCTGTCTGTCTGTCATGAATTCCTTGTAACGCGCATAACTATACGAAGTTATTGTCCGATTTCTATGAAATTTTCAGCGATTGTGCGGGTTGGTGTGTAGACGGTCTCCTATGAAGATCATCATCCTCGGACAGATAGAAGCGACTGCGCATGCGCAAACGTGAATTCCTTGTAACGGTCATAACTTCTACATTTTCTATCCGATTTCAATGAACTTTTCAGGGATGTTACAGATTGGGTTTTAGATTGTCCCCTATGAAAATCATCACATTCCGACTGATAGTAGCCGCTGCGCATGCGCAAACGTGAATTCCTTGTAACAGCCATAACTTCCACATTTTCTACCCGATTTCGATGACATTCTTAGGGATTACGCGGATTAGATTGTAGATGGTCCCCAATGAATATCAAGGCCTTAAAATTTACAGAAGCCTCTGCGCATGCGCATACGTAAAATCCTTGTAACAGCCATAACATTTACATTTTTCATCCGAATTTGATGAAATTTTCTAGGATTGTCCAGATTAGCGTGTAGATGGTCCCCTATGAGGGTAGTGAAAGGTACTTAAAGATTGGTGTTTTGAGATTAACTACTATGCATCGGATCATCTATATAATCGGGTTATGGATACGAGGAAGCTATGTGCCACACCCACTTGGCAGACGTTTTCGAGTCATTGATAATTTTCAACATGAATTAATTATGTTGTTGAGTTGGATGATAAGTCTTCTGTCTGATATGAGATAATGTCGAAAAGACCCCTTTTTCTATTACAAAAAGGACCCAAAAAACCCTCGTCAAAAACATACAAACAGGTTGGAAAATAACTCAAAAGTACTCATGATTTTGTCACACACACATTCGAGATTTTTGATCCAGAATGGTATGAAATGGTGGTATAAAATACAGTGTTATTTTACCTTCAGAGTCAACCTAGTTCGCAAAAGCATTGCTTTCACCTTTAGAAGGTGATTGCAGTTTCCTAGATCAATATTTACACTCAATCTAAACGTAAAGATCTTCCCACACAATGTGTCATGTTGATTCTGTATTGGTCTGTCCACAATTGCTATCGAATACCATCCGCTCACCCCCGCCCATCACCGCCTGGCCAGCCTGTGTCTCTGCATGTTCGTGCGTGCTTTTGATTTATTATTTTCAATAATGAACTTTTAGAATCGACCAAGAAATTTTTTTTAACACCCCCTCAAAATTTGATGGTTTACGTTTCAAGGTACGTAGAATCCAAAAATCGAATAAAAATTTGGCCGTCCGTCCGCCGTACGCGGCACTTTCCTACTACTACTTTAGGTACAACTTTTTCGTAAAAATGGTCGATATTGCCTCTTGAGCGACGATATGTAACTCTATCATTCCAATGAAACGAAATCGGCAGCATCAGCAGGTCATAGGAGACCTAATCTACATGATCCTGAAAATTTCATCGAAATTGGGCAATAACTTAGTATAGATTTCCCCGTTACAAGGATTTCATGACAGACACACAGACAGACAGATGCTGAATAAAACTGTTTGGGACCTACAACGTAAAATGCGTTTAGAAATTTTGATTTGAGAACTTTTTTTAATCTTTGACTTTAATCTTTCACTTTTAAAAAGTGAAAACAATGATTCCGCTACCTAGGTAGACTCGGAAACAAAATTATTTGGACTTGAGATACCGCCCTGGAGTGGTCACCAATCCTAATAATCTCCCGAGCCAACTTGCCCTAACTCAGGGGTCTCACGGGAACCCAGGCACAAATGGAAAATCCTTGTAACACGCACAACTTTAAAAGTTACCATCCAATTTTGACGACATTTTCAGAGATTGTTCAGGCTGTGTTCAAAATGGTCCCTTATAAATTGGGGTGACTCCATGAAGAGTCTCGTCTGAAGTGAAAGTCATTACAAAGAAATTGCACTCAAAGAGTCCCACTGAACGGGATTGAGCCTGAATGAAGAGTCCCGGGTCATGTTCCCTGGTACCAGAAACTCCAAAAACTCGGCTTGATGACTGAATACAAGGATGGTATTCAGGTTCTCGTTTGGTCTGTCAATGGTTTACCCAGAAGAAGTCTGTGAGGCATTCGCGAGTGGATTCTCTATACACTCAGCAGACAAAGTTCGAATTAACGGTGAGTACGACCACAACACATAAATCGGTGGTTCTGCATTGAACCCTCCGAACATGAGGGCGGTTCAATGAACATGAACATGCACCCTACACCCTCAGTACCTACGAACAACGTATCCGAGAGCTTCCGCGTAATTTTCATTTTCAATTTTCCATGCAATTTTGTATATGATGTGGAAGTAAACTTGATTTATTCTCAAACTCGATTTTTTGCTTCCCTCTCTTCACTCATACCCAAAAGAAAGATATGGAACTCATGCACTCCCAATAGATAGGCGCAGGACTCTTCGCGCACAAAGACACAGCTCTGGGACTCTTCGTGCATGCGCCCATGAATTGATAGTAGCCTCTGCTCGTAGATGCCTTGCCATACGTATCTTCCACAATGTTCATCTTAGGCCCGATGACATGTTGAGAGAATTTAACAACTAGCAACGAATCAAACAATCAAATACCAATCAATCTATGCGTTCATCAATTTACTAAATTTTAACAGTTTTTTGTTGTTGCGATTCTACTGAACTATATTATTTATGTGTAAGGATGTTTTTCTGTGAACGAATTTCACAAGGAGATCTGATATTTCTATAAACCTTGGTCACAGAAATTTCTGTCCCCAAAAAAATCATAATACACACACACACATATATGTAAATATATATGTGTGTGAGTGTGTTTTATGTAGGTAGGTATCTACCTAATGAATCCGTCTTGGAAGCCTGCTATGATGTAGGAATCCATGAATGAGGCCATCGTGGTCACAGGCATCCCTGGGTTCACAGTTGCAACCTCCAGAATGCTCATGTGTGGCATCGTGTGCAGCACAATCTGACCGTTCTCGGTACCAACAGCCATAAACTTTCCGATGGTAACGCCACACCTAAGCTCACTTTGCTGGGACTCAATCTGTAATAAAAAATATGAATTTTTAAAAACCTAGCGTTCAAATTGCTCATTCAAAAAGGTGTATAGATATGTAGTGTATAGACCTTGCTCGCTAGTGGTTGAGATTTGATAATTTACGACATTGTGGTCTCCCGTGGTTTTTTCCTTTTATTGGTGACGTTATTCACAAACATACGGCCGCTACAAGTTATGGATTATGTACCTACTAATGTACTTCAAAAATTTTACAATAAAAAAGTTAATAATAATGTATGATTTTGTTACAAACTGTATTATAAGTTACCAATGAGTTCGTATAGGACTTCATACGTTCTCACGTCATCTTCTGAAATTAGGGAGTCGAGGTTGGAGGGATTCGTCGCGAGTGTAGAAAGCCTTTTGAGGTAAAGGTCTGAAGCTTGGCGGTTTACTTCGCATGCCATGATCATATGATCGACCGTTTCTTCGTGATTTTTGAATCTCCGGCACATCGGAGAGATTTTCAAATTTGTATTAACAAATGCCTAGCTGATTTAAAAATTTGAAAATCTCTCCGAACTGCCGGAGATGCAAAAATCACGAAGAAACGCTCGACACTAACGTGTGTCCATATCTCAATCTTATCAGGGTGGTGTAATCCCCGGGTTCCACCCCTAAGGATTACGGTTGGCCGTTCCCCACTTAAAAGAGCGCGGGCTAGGTCCGCAGCTTCCACACCAGCAGCGCCACCAGTGCCAGGACCGAGCTTCGCCCAGTCAGCACCAGTAGCGCCACCAGTACCAAGATCAAGCTTCGCCCAGTCAACACCAGCGGCGCCACCAGTAGCTCTCCCACTCCGTGCGCAGGCGCAGAAGCACCGCCTCGCCCCACCCAAACCGAAGGACCCCCGTGCTCATCCCTAAAGACCTCATTCCTTGAGTAGCTGTCACTGTGGCCGAGAGTACAAGCCCGCCGAGACTGGGGCCCCCCAACACTTTGCTGTTCACTCCTGGTTTCAACCCTGACAAGACTGCAGCATCCACGAGACCTTCTAGACAGCACCTGCCCATCACTGACTTCAAGACTGGTAGGAAGAACTATTTTCTTGTATATAGACTTTTCAGACGGATAGGTTATAAGTGATTTTTCTCCTTTTCAAAAACTGGCGAACAGGCGCAAGATTAACCTGCAAATAGCAAAGACTGAGAATGGCCCGATCCTAAATATTCCCCCAATATATTAAAATTTGTAATTCTTTTAAATTTAAACTGTAAAACTTAAATCATAAACGTGGTGTACACCTTCCGTGTCCACCATCTTGTTCACCTTGTTCACATTGTTCGCATTGTCCATATTGTCTATAATTGTTCACCTATATTGAGAGAGAGAGAGTATGTTCCTTTTTGCGTGATAGTAGGTAGGTAAAGTAAGCGTTGTTGTAACATATATTTTATTTTGCTTAAATCGTTCAATATAACAACCATACGGAAGTACCATCTACTTTCATTGACTACTCCCACTGAACCAGGTATTACTTCACAATTAAATTCATAGTAGATTCTTTCAGTAAATTCACTTGCTTTTCAATCCAAACTTAACGTAACTTCACTTGCAATTAACTTCATTTCGTTTCATATTTATCATACTTAATCAAAGGATTAAGTCCTACATTCGTAGGTGGTGGCAGCATACATATCTTCAGGGAAGACAACAGACAGCTAAGGTAAGTTCTTTATTTCCGCACATTAGTTTACCTTAGAGCCAAAACATAAGATTCCTAAAGTAGGGTTTTCTATTAGTTAACACATTTTAACTTTGAGAACTTTACTTTGCTCCCTTCCGAGGGTTCCCTAGTGAAAAAGGGGTTACAATTGGTGCCAGCGGTAAGGATCTGGATTACAACACGCCTTGACTGCCATAAAACCAGTAGCTACCGATTTTATTTGATCTTTATTTAAATTCATTTATTTGTTGTGCGGAACTTAGCTGTCTTTCCCTTTTAAATTCATTGTGGTGAAGTAATTGGTCAGTGAGTAGTAAAAAGGTACTTAGACTAAGTAGATTTGTGAATGTGCATGTTATCATAAGGGTGCCTACACACATTTTACACAATTTCACACATTTTTGACACATTTCATATTGTTCTTTGTGCTGCACGGGTTAAGTGCAGATACCCTTCGCAAAGTTCCGACTCAGAAATCTCAAGTTTAGGGTGTGTCCATATTGGTACACCCCAGTACATTTTTGTCTACATTTTTGTTCACATTTGTCCACCGTGAACATAAATTTTGTTCACCCTTGCAGGATTTTTCCGGTCCTTACGTTTTTAGGAAATTTGATCAGCAGGATTTTTCCTGCGCGTATATAAATTTCTTGCATACAGTGGATTGTTGGGACAGAATAGAGACATTCGTAACTTGAAACAAGGATTTGCCAAAGAAAATCATTTCCTATTTTGCAAAAGCGTCCATTTTTGTCATTTTAAGCAGACAATAACCCAGGTAAACGACTCTCGACCCTCTGGTTTTAAGGTACTTGACCCGGTCACTAGCCTTTGTGGGTTTTCCCAGCGGTCAAAACCCAACCTTTTGTTCGCCCTCAGCGTATTATCCCTTTTTGACCTCGTTTAGTTTTCCCACGTAAAGGAAGTCATTACCCTTTTCGACCCAACCTTTTTGAAATCCCTTAGCAACAGGATAAAGGAAGAGTACTAGGACGAGTGGATATTGAATATTGCATTTAAGATACGAATTGTATGCTTATTTTGTTGGTTTGTCTTGTGGAATAGTGAGTTTGCACTATTTAAGCCTTACCTTGCAGGAATTTCAATTGTCCACCACTAAGATTGATTCTAACCTAGGTGTCCACCCTTGTTCACCTAGAGTCCACGTGAGTTCACATAGAGTCCACCTTAGTCCACTTGAAAGTACACCTTTGTCCACATTGTTGTCCACCCTAGCTTATTTTTGTTTACAAACTCCCAGTATAAACATTAACTTTTCGATTTTAGAGTCCGAGATCTTTGAACCCAATCTTAACTTTTGGTCTTGTGGGTGTACTTTTGTCCACCCTTGTCCCCCTTTGACCACTTTGGTACACCTTTAGTTTACTTTTGGTACACCATCGTTGTTCACCCTCAAGGGACTTGTCCTTAAGACCTGTCCAGGCCAATTTTATTTTTGCCTGTACACCCTTGTTCCCCCTTAGTACATCTTTAGTTCACTTTCGGTACACCTTCAGTTTACCTTAAGTACACCATCGTTGTCCACCCTCAAGGGACGTGTCCTAAAGACCTGTCCAGGCCGATTTTTCTTTCGCCTGTACACCCTTGTTCACCCCATAGCCATAATACAAATTGATTTTTTTTAATACAAATTGGTGGCTTTTTAATTTATAAATTGGTTCTATAACTTGGTTCCCAATACTTTCAAATTGCCTACCCTACCTTGTCAGCCTACAACCGGTTCTCGCGGCGTGACCGAGCGTTCGGGTGTGTATTGAAGTGCGTTTTGATTTCGTATTTGGAACTAGACCTTCAGTCTTTTTCCCTTTTTGAATTTTCTTTTCTTTTTGAACTACAAATTGGTGATTTTCTTAAATTCGTGACCACCTTCAAAGATGTCAATATCCCCGGAACCACGAGACGTAGCTCTTGAGGCTGTGGCTAAGGCTATGAGTCGCCTTGAAACAGTCCTCAGCAGGAGTACACCTGAGGCAACACATGATCAGATTCCGAGATCGATGCTGTTGGAAATCGATCATTGGGATCCCGACGAACTTGAAGTCGTACCTATCGGAACTTTCCTAGAAATTTTCGACGGTATAACGCGGGACCTGACCGAAACCCAAAAAGTGCAACTTCTCCGAATCAAACTCCGAGGAACAGCAAAAACGTTCCTACTCGATAATGGACACTTGCTTGAAGGACCTACACCATACTATGGACTACGAAGAGCGCTTATACGTTGGTATAGCCGAGAAGATCCTGAGAAAGCAGCAGAGCGACTTTGGACCATGCAGAAATCGACGGGAGAAACATTCCGACAGTACGCCGAGCGGGTACGACACACCGCGGCGCAAGCTTCGAAAGTGGATGGATTACCGATGGACGATGTGCAGAGACGGACGTGGATCGCAGCTCGTTCAGTCAAAGCTTTTCTGAAAGGACTCCCGGGACAGTATGCCGGATTTTTTGTAAATAATCCGCCCGCATCACTCGAAGAAGCCTTGAAAAAGGCTGAACAACTGGAAGACGCCTTGGAGCCCCGAGAAGCTGACCACTGGAACGTCGCACGGATCCAGACCCAAGATAAGCGGTGTTTTCGCTGTCGCGAATTAGGTCACATCGCTTCTGGATGCCCTAACATACCGCGACCTCCTACTCCTCCGCCTCAACGAAGAAACGCCATGGGAAGTCCTCAGAAACCGTGCCTCTACTGTGGGGGTAGAACGCACTTTCCCGCTCATTGTCTTAAAAACCCCAAGAATTTTCCCTGCGAGTATTGCGGCCTCTACGGTCATAAGGAATCCAACTGTAGGGTGAAGTTGAGTCACTACGCAGACGAGTCGATGTGCGACTATTGTGGCTATTATGGACACCTGGAAGCTGAATGTCCCCAGAAGACTGAAACATGTATCAAGATGGAAGCCAACTACCGGCCGGAGCCTCGTAAGGTACTTGCTCTCACGAGCGAAGCATACGAACCGAACCCACAGCAGGCTGTGAGCCTCCGAGCGGAAAAGAAGACTGCTGATGCACCTTCAACGCCGACCTCGAGGACGGAAGAACCGGACATGTGCGTCCCCGCCGTCGACTCACCGTTTAAACAAACGATGCGAATTCGCTTGAGTCTAAGCGGACACGAACGTGTGATGATCGTAGATACCGGCGCGCAGATCTCCGTGTTGACTCACCCTGTACCGGGCGTTCCAATAGTACCGACCCGAATCCTGGCCTGGGGCGCAGATGGACAACCCATGCCATTTCTTGGGCAACAACATGTTGAAGTCGCCATTGGACCTATCAAATTGAAGCACGCATTCAGAATTTTCGCGCGCGACCACGCCGGATTGGACTTGTTGGGTTTAGACCTACTGCGTAGGATCCCAGCTTCCATTCATTTGGACAGTTGTGAGGTGAGAATGAAGCACCCCAAAACAGGCCAATCCGTGGTAATAAGCGAAGTTATTACAGGATATTTAGCACCAGCTCGACCAGTTCCCATGCCGAATGTAGCACAGCCGATGCGACCTCGAGTTGCAGTCGTCGGAAGTTCCGACGCATTTGACCCTTCACACCTGTTGGAATCTGCAGACGTAGATGTTCTCGCGTCCGATGATTGCCCGATTTTGGATCCGTCGGAAGAGTTCCCAACTGAAGATTTGGACGAACCCATTCCCGACTTGCTAGAGGTGTTGGAACAACAACTACAACACCTACCGAAGGAGGATATCGACTACGTCACCAACATCATGACGAAATACCAGCACCTGTTTCAGCGGCCTGACGCTCAGGGATGCTCGATGAACGTAGTACATCGCATCGAAACAGGAACGCACGCGCCAATTTACAAAAGACCATACACCGTACCACACGCCCTACGACCCATCGTAGAAGAACAACTGGCTCAAATGATAACGGATCGAGTCATCGAACCATCGACCAGCCCATGGGGAGCGCCAGTGGTACTGGTTAACACTCTCAACGCGGCCTCAAAAACCAGCTGACACCCTTCTACGGGATTTGCTTAAGTCCGATTTTTTTGTATTAGTGCGACCGACGACTTTGAACTGACACTGAACGCTACGAAATAGGAATGTGAAAACGACGCACTCTCTGGTGTTGGTGAGGAACTAAAGAACGAA
Source organism: Apolygus lucorum (assembly GCA_009739505.2). Taxonomy (NCBI): domain Eukaryota; kingdom Metazoa; phylum Arthropoda; class Insecta; order Hemiptera; family Miridae; genus Apolygus; species Apolygus lucorum. The sequence goes on from CM019167.2 coordinate 84,450,879, forward strand.
AACAAACCCTTACGAGACCTCTACACCCCTTCGAACATTTCCTGCGAGGCTGAAATATGGGGACCTGATTCAGGAGGGCCATGATGTCATATGACATCACCCGTAAGGGGCGAAAGGAGGCATGATGTCATATGACATCATCCGCGTTGAGAGTGTTAAGAAAAAAACACCAGCAGGACAATGTCAGAAGTACCGGTTTTGCACCGACTTCCGGGCTTTAAACCGAGCGACGAAAAGCGACGCGTACCCCCTTCCAAATTTGACTGAGACACTTGAGTCTCTGGGTGGTAGTAAGTTTTTCACGACCTTGGATCTGACAGCTGGATACCACCAGATAGGAATCGCCGAGGAAGATCGAGAGAAGACTTCATTCACGACACTAGGTCGCACGTACCAATACCGAAAAATGGCCTTTGGTCTTAAAAATGCACCGGCCACCTTTCAGAGACTGATGAACAACGTCCTGGAGGGACTAGTGGGCTCCTCATGTCTTGTGTACCTGGACGATATCGTGGTATATGGACCCAATATTGAGACCCACATGATTCGACTTCGTCAAGTTCTGGAAAGGCTGAATCATGCCAACCTGAAACTTAACCTTGCAAAATGCTCCTTTTTAAATGTGCAGGTTAGTTATTTGGGGCATGTTGTGACCAAGGACGGACTTCAGATGGAACCAGACAAGATCAAGTGCGTGCAGAGTTACCCCGTACCAAAGGACGCCACGCAGATACGTGCCTTCTTAGGCCTTGCTGGATTTTACAGGAGATTTATCAGCGGATTTTCTTCCATCTCCGCTCCATTAACCCAGCTTCTGCGAAAGGATGCTCCTTTCGAATGGAAGGAAGCTCAGCAACAAGCTTTCGACCAGTTGAAGAAGGTTCTTCTCACCAGCCCGGTCCTCGCATACCCCGATTTTGACGTGCCTTTCACCTTGTCAACAGACGCTTCCGGTATCGCTTTGGGAGCGGTACTGAGTCAGGAGCGTGACGGAGAAACCCACCCCATCGCATTCGCGAGTAGAAAGCTGAATCCCGCAGAATCCAGGTATTCTACAACCGAACGGGAGCTCCTGGCTGTGGTGTGGGCGGTTTCCCATTTCCAACCTTACCTGTTAGGTCGACGTTTCCGGCTGGAGACCGACCACCGAGCATTGACTGCTGCCATGAACTTGAGGGATCCGACACACCGAATAGGCAGATGGATGCTCCGCTTATCCGAATACGATTTTGATCCCATCTACAGGCCTGGTACTCAAATGCAGCACGTAATGCCCTGAGCCGCGTAGTCATCGCCAGCATCAGCACGTTTCAGCTGACCAAAGAGATGCTGATCTCTTCACAGCAGGTAGATCCGTGGATCGCTGAAGTGCAGCGCAACCCTGCTAAATGGTCAGCCCGACTCGAAGATGGTGTTTGGATGGCGACCAAGGTAGTAGAATCCGGCGAGTTGCTAGTTCCACTCATCCCCGGCTCCCTTCGCCACCAAATATTGCAAGTCTGCCATGACAGCCCGTGGGCAGGACATCCCGGCATCGAGACCACCGACGCAACTGTTCGCAAGTACGGAGTTTGGCCAAAGCTCACATCATACGTAAAGGATTACGTACAATCCTGCGCCGTATGTCAACGAAGAAAAACTCCGAACCGGCTGGACCCACCCATTCAGCAACCCGAACTGCCAACCCATCCTGGAGAGATCGTGGGAATTGACCACGTTGGGCCTCTCATGACACCCAACGGGGTCAAGTACTTGTTGACTGTGGTTGATCACTTCAGCAAATACGCTGAAGCGTATGTTGTTCCCAATACAACTGCTCAGGTCGTGGTCAACATACTCACCAAACAGTACTTCCCCACTCATGGAGTTCCGGAAAAGATGATATCGGATCGTGGGACTGCTTTCACAGCCGCCGTTACCAAGGAACTGTGCGCCGCCTGGGGAATCAAGAAAGTACAAACGACTGCCTATCATCCCCAGAGTAATGGCATATGTGAACGTTTTCACAGAACCCTGGCAAATATTATCGCAATACTGTCACCGAAGACCAGCTTGTGGCAGGAAGTTTTACCCATGGCCCTAGCTGTTTACCGTAGTGCTCCCCACGGAAGCACCGGTTACTCTCCCAACCTTTTGCATTTGGGAAGGGAAGTGAGACTACCTGTAGCCGCCGCCCTTGAACTGAGCTCTCCGTCCAGTCACGACCGCACGTTAGAACACGTGAAGAGAGCCCAGAAGGCAGCCGCTAAGGCAATCAGGAAGGCTTGGATCAAAAGAGCAAAGATCGCCAACGTTAGACGAACCCCTCGCTACTTCAACGCAGAGGATCGCGTCTATCTGCGCCAAATGGTGCCACCTCTCGGAACTTCAACCAAATTTTGGAGTCCGTGGGTTGGACCCCTACGAGTTGTGCGACGACTATCTGAAGTGACTTACGAGGTCGCGGATCTCACAGATCGCTGCCAAGTCGTTCACTTGAGTCGCCTCAAACCCGCGTTCGAGAGAGGAGTACCAGATGACGCATGCATAACACCGCCGATCGCCCCAATGCCTGATAAGCGACCTGAGCCCGTCCCTTGCAACTGGGAAATGGATGATCTTGTTCCCGACGAAGATACGTACCCAGTGGCCCGATTCCATGAGAATCAGGACTCTGAAGAACTGATGGAGACTTCCCCTGTGACGACGCCTGAAGCAGAGAAGTCCATGGAAACGAAGACAGCGAAGGAGACGGCTACCCCTCGCCAGCTTCGCAACCTTCCGAGACAAGACTACCGCCAGCTGCACACCGGCAAGTCCTCCAAAAAGTTGAAACCTGAAACATAAAAACATATAATATTATTATTATTTACAAAAAAAAATTTGAAAAATTTTGAAAATTTTACTTACCAATGGTTGTTTATTGTCACTTTTCCTTGTATCGTCCTTCCATACCAACCGCAACGCTTACGCGAACGTGCGCGACCGTTTGTAGGTTGACTAGTCAAGTATCTCTCATTTCATGTTCCCCCCCCCCCCTTACCAGCAGAAGTCGTACGGGTTAGGATGCGCAAAATTTGGCTAAAGATCGCAAGTCCCATCCAACTGAGTCCAAATGACACATCACACACACACACGTAGTTGGCACCCAGTAGTAACATGTACACTGTAGTAGTAGTATTTGAAAATTGTCAGTACACTTAAGCCAGTCTTAAGAGCAAAGTGCTAAAGTGAACAGTGTGTGATTTCCAGACGGCGATGTCAGGAGGAAAGGATTTGCAGGCCATGTTCAGAGACGTGGAGCGCAGGGTGACCGAGGGAGTAAACCAGGACGATAGCTGTCATAGTGAACCAACGGAGGAACCAGCATTACCCCAGCCCAGTGTTAGTGTGATAGAGCCCGGTGGAGTGATCCGTTCAAACATTGACTTAGAAAGAGAGTGGAGTGTCCTCGAGAGCGGAGTGAACATGATGTGCCACGCGACAAACGCGGAAGATCGACAACATGGGTGGCACCGATATACCAGTGCACTCAAGTTTCTAAAGAAGTACACAATGGGAAGGCAGCCTGACGCGACACCTGCTTTGGATGTGGACAGCCTGGCCACTGCCCTAGCACAGAAACTGCGATTGCCACCTGTAACGATCCCAACGCCACAAGAAATCGCGCGTGAAGTCTTGGATACTGTAAAGCCACTCATACCACCTGCAAACCCGAATCTAGCAGTCCAGATCGCCGAATTGGTCGCCCAACTTCAAAGCCCGACCTATTCGCCGATCCATGACGCTGCTGCGATTGCTGAGGCCATCCTGGAAAAGCTGAAGAGCTGCGTGAATATGAGCCTTTGCGTGCCAGCCCAAGTGACAGAACTTCCACCTGAGCCTGCATCTCAACCAATGGATGAGACGTTTGAAGACCAGCTACCAGATGAGGAATCCGACCATCCGGCCCAAGAGAGACAATGCATCGCCTGCAACAGAAACAGAGCTCACAACTCACGTTTATGGTGCGAAGCCTGCAGGATGTTTCTGCGACGTTCTCGAAAGGCTACGGTGGAAGGACACCCATTCACCTGTAACAATGCTCACCACAAACAGAGACCCGACACCACCAACTGTCGAGGATGCAGAGCCAAGAAGCTAGATGCCCTAGAAGCTGAGATACTACATCCTGAAGACTCAGATGACGCCGATGAGGGCATCGGCTTCCGAAGGGGAGGGGAGTGTAATCCCCGGGTTCCACCCCTAAGGATTACGGTTGGCCGTTCCCCACTTAAAAGAGCGCGGGCTAGGTCCGCAGCTTCCACACCAGCAGCGCCACCAGTGCCGGGACCGAGCTTCGCCCAGTCAGCACCAGTAGCGCCACCAGTACCAAGATCAAGCTTCGCCCAGTCAACACCAGCGGCGCCACCAGTAGCTCTCCCACTCCGTGCGCAGGCGCAGAAGCACCGCCTCGCCCCACCCAAACCGAAGGACCCCAGTGCTCATCCCTAAAGACCTCATTCCTTGAGTAGCTGTCACTGTGGCCGAGAGTACAAGCCCGCCGAGACTGGGGCCCCCCAACACTTTGCTGTTCACTCCTGGTTTCAACCCTGACAAGACTGCAGCATCCACGAGACCTTCTAGACAGCACCTGCCCATCACTGACTTCAAGACTGGTAGGAAGAACTATTTTCTTGTATATAGACTTTTCAGACGGATAGGTTATAAGTGATTTTTCTCCTTTTCAAAAACTGGCGAACAGGCGCAAGATTAACCTGCAAATAGCAAAGACTGAGAATGGCCCGATCCTAAATATTCCCCCAATATATTAAAATTTGTAATTCTTTTAAATTTAAACTGTAAAACTTAAATCATAAACGTGGTGTACACCTTCCGTGTCCACCACCTTGTTCACATTGTTCGCATTGTCCATATTGTCTATAATTGTTCACCTATATTGAGAGAGAGAGAGTATGTTCCTTTTTGCGTGATAGTAGGTAGGTAAAGTAAGCGTTGTTGTAACATATATTTTATTTTGCTTAAATCGTTCAATACAACAACCATACGGAAGTACCATCTACTTTCATTGACTACTCCCACTGAACCAGGTATTACTTCACAATTAAATTCATAGTAGATTCTTTCAGTAAATTCACTTGCTTTTCAATCCAAACTTAACGTAACTTCACTTGCAATTAACTTCATTTCGTTTCATATTTATCATACTTAATCAAAGGATTAAGTCCTACATTCGTAGGTGGTGGCAGCATACATATCTTCAGGGAAGACAACAGACAGCTAAGGTAAGTTCTTTATTTCCGCACATTAGTTTACCTTAGAGCCAAAACATAAGATTCCTAAAGTAGGGTTTTCTATTAGTTAACACATTTTAACTTTGAGAACTTTACTTTGCTCCCTTCCGAGGGTTCCCTAGTGAAAAAGGGGTTACAGTGGTATATAAAACTTTTTCTCTTTGATGCCAGGCACGTTGCAAAATCATGGTTTCGTTTTGGGAGATGGGAACATGGGCTTTAAGTGGTTCCCTGCATGGTAAGTCCAAAATTCTCTCTTCCATTCCGCCCATAAGGAAGAGAAAGACCAGGGTCGTAGGTCCGTAAAAGGGTAAGGTGTGGGTGTGGGCTCATTTCTTGTGGTGGCCTCGTTTGCTTCTCAGTCGGCAGCTTCGTTCCCTGGGTATGTGGCTTTTTATGCAATACAGTATCACCGTTTTTCCGACATACTGATTTCAAGTATGATTTCAATCTATTGACCTATTGATTTCAAGAGATTCCCGGGGTTAGTCTCGCTGGAATTAGTTTTTCGGAATTGCTATCTTGCGGGGTTGTTTTCACGCGGATTTTTTTTTTTTTTTAATTTTTTTATTGGCAAAGATCTTAATAATTATATTTCTCTGGTAGAGTCAAACGCTGTGGAGACCCGGTCGCCAGTTTAGCCTCCCGGTCTGCCACATCGTTCCCCCTTAGGCCTTTGTGGCTCCGGATCCAAATCAGGTGTACTGGGGTGTTCATTTGCCGTAGCTGAGATATCCTGCTGACTATGGTCGCTTCAATGAATGAAAGGGGTGTAGAGGGACCAATGTTTTTCAGTTTGCTCATGACACTCTGCGAGTCAGACAAAATTACAAGGGTATGGCAGTTTTCCCTGATGTCAAGGGCATATTGGAGAGCTTCCATGATAGCTATGGCTTCTGCTGAGTATATGGTAGCGTAATTCCAGAGTCTATAACTTCGTGTGTAGCTATTTGTGGAGTCATAGAACGCACACCCCACGCGGCCTTCCATGATCGAACCATCGGTATAAACATATGTACCATTAGTCCAGCGTTGATTTGTGGTCATTATCTGTGGTCATTATCATTTGTGGTCTAGTCAGTCATTGGTCTAGTAGTTGTGTCATTGTGGTCTAGTAGTCATTATCATTATCTGTGGTCATCATCATTATCTGTGGTCATTGTCATTTGTGGTCACCATCACGCGGATTTGTGGTCTAGTCGTATAGTTGTTTCGTGAGATTATAGTCTAGCTGATTAAAACAAAACGCGATTTGATCTCGCGGGGTTCTCACAGTTTTGTGGTTTCGCAGGATTGTGGTCTCGCATACCATGCAGCTTGAGGTTATTGAATGTTATGAATTTTGGATGAGTAGATAGGAAGTAATCAGATAGTTAGAAATCGATTCCGATATCAGGATTCTTTATTTGAGATGGTTAAGAGCACGATGCATAATCTCAATTGTGAACTGCGCCCAACGTTATTAATGTCCTATTATATTAATACTAGGTCCCGTAAATGATTAGTTGTTTCTTAAGCGAACGACACCAAATTCTTGGCAAATCAATACAATTGTGTTAATTCAAGCTCTAGATAACATTTCATTAAAATGTCATGTTTAAATAAACTATCATCATGGTGTAAAGGTAAAATTTAATGTTTTTATAATGTGAATAACCAATAAGAATATAACATCATAGCTTGAGGTGATGGGAGGGTTTGTGGGTTCTCTTGGGCTAGCTCACTAGGAAACAAACACGTGGGTATTAGTATTCTGATAAATTTCACAATAATTGCTCATTCAACGATAGATGATCTTCTGGCTGGTTTCATTAGTTTTTAAAAACTGAACACACCACTGGACCCCCCCCCCCCCTCCACAATGGAGCAGATATACCAAATTTCTTCAGATTCGGTCCATGAGAACTGGGAAAAGTGCCACATACCCATGCTGTATGGATTACGAGATACGGAAGAAAAAATTGTTACTTGATTCTACAAACCTTGTAACTCAAGCAGATACCCCACAATAAATACTAGATTGAAAACCAATGAAAAAAATTGGGTGAGTTCATTAATTCATGGCATAAATTCATTCATGATTAGGTATACTACTGAACTTGCAGATTAAACTAGAAGATTAAACTTGTTCAAAGCTACAGATACAATTAGGTACGTAGCACGACATACAAAATTTCAAAGAAATTAAATTGTGAGCTAAATGTGAAAAAATAATGGTAAGAGTTTATAATAATAATAATAGTACCAGCGATGCCAAATAGGGCTATGAATTAGTAATTATGTCATGTGATGTGAAGTTTTAGGTTTTGTTGTTGATTTCAATTAGAGTTCGGCAGAGGGTAGATAAAAATATCTCTTTACATCTTTATAATTCTGTAACATTTCGGACACACAACTGGGCCCAATCCTCAGGCATTGTTCTCCCATTTTTCCCAGATAGTACAAATTCTATTTTCTTTTTCCCATGTGACAGACAGGCCTGAGACTGGGCTTGTCTCTTCACCTCCATTTGGAAATTGAAAGTAGTTAAGAGTATTGGTTGACAAGTCTCAATGTAAAACTTAGAAGCGGTAGAAACATATCACAATTCTTGAAATCGATATTACAATAAGATCACTTACCACAACATAAACGGTCTCTGAGGTGAGATCAATCACCGACATCAAGTTGTCAGCCACCACGAACAGAAAGTTTCCAATGAGTTGGATCGTTCGGATTTGAAAATCTGAGACGTCGACGGAAAATTCTAGACGACCCGTCTCCAACTCTACCACTGAGGGAAAAAAAGTGAGTGAAGATCAGGCCAGACAACTAATAAAAAAGAATGGTACTCCATAATTCAAAGTAGGAAATTAACTTGAGAAAGGAGAAATGAAATAGTTGACTAATTTAGCACGCCAACCAGAATCCAGAACCAATAGAGCTTAGCAACCAATGGACTGAACATTTCGAAAAAAAAGATTATAAATAGCATGAGTCCAAGATTGTTCATCTGAAAACTTCACGGTTGATTTGAAAATTATTTACTTGTGTAGAACTTAGCTCCTAAGAACGTTTTTACTGGTGGTTTAGAAATGAAGAAACAAAAATGACGGAAACATTAATGAAACCTGAATTACCTATGAGATTATTACCTTTGCATAAGCAAAGGCTTTATTGACCTGAAGACTCGACGAGAAATGGCATTTGTAGTTAAGGGAATCAGGAGTAAACAGGTAGTAACGTGGACCCAGGGCGTGAATGATGATTATAGACATTCTATAATAAAGCTAAAGATGTAATAAATGAATCGGTTTTTTAAAAGGGCGTAAGTCCTAGCAACCAAACTTTCGGGAAATAAAAAAAACTTCTTGTATGCCACTATTGATAAAATTGTGAAAGGAAAACCTCTTTCCTTGTTTCAGCAATTGATTTGACACGTTCTACTTATTTTTCCAGAATTGTATGCCCCACCTAGGAGTTTCAAATTCGCTAATCTATCCCATGGACTTACACCCTTTAAAAAAATATCGTTTACTATCTCATTTTCTGCGAATTGCAGGCTTCCTGAAATCATGATAAATTACTCCATTTATCATTGGCAACCCGGGATGTTGTAAAATAATAGAACACAGTTGCTATAGAAATGAGAAAAACGTCGACCAGTTTTTGGGAATTTAGAAAAAGTCTTCCAAACGGTGTGGCACATAGCTTCCTCGTATGACTGTAACCCCGATTGTGTGGATGATCCGATACATAGTAGCTAATCTCAAACAACAATCTCTAAGTAACTTACACTGCCCCCTGTAGATAGGGGACTATCTACATACCAAGCCACACAATTCCCGAAAATCTAATCGAATTCGGTCGAAAAAGGTAGAAGTTATGGCTGGGCTGATGAGAGTTTTACGTTTGCGAATGCTCTGCGACTATTCAATGAAAATCCCCACATCATCGAAATGGGATTTTTCAAGGATTTTATGACAGACAGTCAATCACACAGACAGACACGGAGTGGAAATTTTGATTTTGGAGAACATTTTTTTAACCTTGACATGTGAAAACAACCAAAGCTTCCCAAATAGACTCGGAAGCCACAGATGAACTTCAGATAAAAAGTTTGACGAAAAGTGAAGAAGCAAAACACTAAAACTTCTTCATAAATAACTTTTTTTGTTCAGGAAAGCTTGTTTTGTCATTCATCAAAACGAAAACATCGCTGACGTCAGGACCATCATTCGTTGGCCAATAGGCAATTTCAGAACAGAATTGAAATCTGGTAAAACAAACGAATTTTCTCTTCTGGACTATACTGATTGATCTTCTGAATATCAGCAATTTTGTTACAGTTGATCGGGACCTTTCCGCTGGGGTAGGCGAAAGTCTGTCACATGGGAGGAAGCTTTATGGTTTATGATGTTTATATGGAAGGAAGCTATGATGCACTCTGTTCTCCAACGGAGTGAGGTTCCATTTTTCTTTTAATGGGCCGAAAGTTCGGACTTACGCCCTCCTAAAAGAAACCAGGATTCTCAAGATCGATTTTCACCATGTTAGAGATCTCATTCGCATAACCTTTTAATTTCAAACGACTGGCCTACGGTTGTAGAACGGAAAAATGAAAAAAAAAAAAACGAAATGGCGTTTTTGTCGACTTATGGTCTTTTAAAAAAAGATTCAATATAATGAAGACCACAATTACACCAGATGGTGTGGAGAAAGAGCCAAGGACCTCTCTGCGAGGAAACTAGGCAAATCGTAGTGCGAGTAGTTTTTACGCCTTATTGCACAGCTCATCAAAATTTAGGATCCGATATGGTCATCAGTTCATAGACAGGAATCAGTGCGAGGAATCCGATACCAACGTTAATTTTCATCTTGTGTGTACTTCAGGCAAAAATTGAGATTTTTTCTTCTGTTGGCTATAAGTTCAACAGACAGAAAATGTAACCCTTAATTTTAAAACTGTTCTCCAAAATCAAAATTTCCATTCGCGCTTTAGGTTTTAGGCCTACCTGAACAATTTTGGTTCCGTGTTTGTCTGTTTGTGTGTAATGAAATCCTTGTAACGGGCAAAACTATACAAAGTTATTTCCCGATTTCGATGAAATTTTTAGGGATTATGCAGAATGGGGAGTAGGTCTGCTATGAAAATCAACGTCCTCGGACTGATAGAAGCCACTGCGCATGCGCAAACCTGAATTCCTCGCAACAGCCATAACTTCTAAATTTTCCATCCAAATTCAATAAACTGTTCACATATTGTGCGGGTTGGCGTGTAAATAGATCCCGTGAGGTTAATTGATGTTTCGAGATTAACTACAGAGTATCGGATCATCTATACAATCGGGTTATGGATACAAAGAAGCTATGTGCCACACCCACTTAACAGACTTTTTTCTACGTTGAGTGGTGTCTTCCTTCACCTCCGATTAATTGCAAAATGACGCCCGTCACATTTTGGGACATCCTAAAAACGCACCAAATTATTACATAACGTTTTATTATTTTTGTGTGTAGATAGTGTGTCTGCAGTCAACATGGCATGTACCTTACAATCAAACTATTGCGCAAAGTATCAGCACTAACATTGAGATCCAAAAGTATTAGGGGCTTACACAACGAAATTTGGTTATTCCTTTCTCAGAAAGCTGGCATCCAATCATGGGTCAAATTCGAAAAATAAAAATATTTTATCTGATGATTCTTGAAAAAAGAGTAGTCCCATTATCGCGATTAAATAGCATATTCTATTAAGAGAACTATGAACTAGAACATTCCGGCGAGCCGCTAGTAATTTTGATCAATTTCATAATCAAAACCCTCATCAAGTTCTACAGGGAATGAACGGCAGCTCCTACAGAGCTTTCAGTGGTTTCAGTCGTTTTAAAAATTGAACGTTATCTTAAAATAACGAGAAAAGTTAGCGAATATTCATTAGTTTATTCAATCAATTATCCAATCCTGAAGCCAATAGGGGAAAAAAATTGGTCCTACGGAATGCTATCATTCGACTCTATTTTATATCTATGAAAAAACTCTTCCTAAAATATTCCTTCAATTTCTTACCTTATATTCAAAGTTTAGGAGCTAGAGCGTTTCGAAAATTTCAACCCCCACTTTTCAACCTTGAAGCGGCGTCCATACTTTGCGGATGGAGGGAGGGCCTCTATCCTATACATATTATTAGTGAGGACGTGACTTCTTTTTTTCTCAAAAATCCACAATACTTATATCAACAAATTAAATCAAAATCTAAAAATAAAGAAAACTATAAAATAAACGGTTTTTTGAAAAGAAATTGATGTTCTAGAACTTGAATGAATTTTATTTTCAACATTAAACCTTAGGAATTGAGAAAGAAATTTTTTTTAACCCCCTTAAAATTCGATGGTTCACGTTTCAAGGTACGTAGAATCCCAAAATCGAATTTTAAAAATCCGTCCGTACGGCGTAGGGACGGACACCAATTTCGTTTTTTGTTCTTCCCTATTTGATTATGATCATGATCTGAAGTCCCTTTTTATATTTTTTGGCTTATCGCATTTCATTATTTTCCATGCTCAAAGAGATACGTAGGCTAGGAAATCTCGGAGTGAATGACCAGCTATAATAAGCCTCATTATTAAGCACAATGCAATCAACTTACCGTACACATCCCCAAACATAGTGCCAACTGCGGCATAAGTGACAAAATCCGAGGCGAACAAGTTGAACACCTCCCTGAAATATAAAATAGTACCAACATTAACACTGAGGACACGGTTTTATGGGTCGATTCATTTTGAAAATGATGTTAGTGTGTGGGATGATTGAGGGCCAACTTTAGAATTCCATACTCAAGTTCCATTTTTGACTAATACTCACCGGGCCAAATGACGAAACTGGTTCAGATCAGCATCTATTCTAAATAATCTAAGGAGGGTTTTCACCAAAACTGATGGACAAAACTGACACCTATGATGGGGTGAAAAAAGTCACACCATTGATCCAAACTAATTTTGTGGACTAGGTGGAACTAGAGATGAAAGAACAACCGCAAAGCAGTTGACCGTCCCACATACACATCAACCACACTAAAAGTATCAACGTTCTCCATTTATTATACAGGGTGTCCCCAAAAACGTCTCCCCCCCCCCCCCCTGCAAAATCGTCCAGATAGTGGTAAGTTTTTTTTTTTAATCTTCATGATTTTTCCCAAGGATCTCAAATATGAATGCAGCACGTGCGCAACGCACACCAACTTCGTTTCTTCAAATGAGACCCCCATTTTTGACATTTTTAAGTCTTTGCTTTGGCACATAAACTGAAAAATTGTCACGAAAACTTGGTCACGCGACCAATAAATAAAATAGACTCACTGTGTTGCGTAGAGAACAATCAACTGTTTTCTTATTTTGATGCTTGGGTACATGAACTAACAACCCTACTTCACTACCTTGTTGTGTAGTGGTTGACATGAAAATGTCCCAATGTGTTGCAGACTCGTATGCAAGCATTTATAATTTTCTAAATTTTCGTGAGGTCCAACCGAAACTTCATAACAGATTCGGATACGACTTGAAATTACATGAACATTTCATCACTCACCGATTTTTTTATCGCGCACAGCCCGCTCAGCTGGATGATGCGCAACCGCGAGGTTGCGTCAAGATGTGCATGTACAAAGTACCCAAGTGTGACACATAGACTATTTTAGTATTTTTTTACGTTGAATCACGTGGTGATTAATTTCTTGATTTGACTGCATTTTGATCAAATTGTCGACGAAAAATAAACTTTTAAGAAAAGAAAATGGCCTATTTACTCACTACTCACTACTAAAATGGTATTTTTACTCACTGCTACAATGGTTTTGGTTTATTATTTTCAATAATGAACCTTTGGAATCGACCAAGAAAAAAAAAATTTTAACACCCCCTCAAAATTTGATGGTTTACGTTTCAAGGTATACGTAGAATCCAAAAATCGAATAAAAATTTGGCCGTCCGTCCGCCGTACGCGGCACTTTTGCCACTTAGCATTGACCGATTTTGATGAAATTTGGTATGTAGGCTCCATTTGGGGTCTGGTTGTGCCCCGAAGCTTTTGGTTGATGTAGGTCACTTCTAAGGGTTCCAAAATCAATTTTGAAATTTTGAAAACGCCCTAACTCAAAATATTCCGATATAAAGGTATTGTTTTTCCTTCAATTTAAGATTCTATAGAATTTTTAGAATTTTTTGAGACCACGCGGAGCTCTGTAGGACAAACCGTTCGCTCCCTACGAAAATGTAAGGGTTTATATTGAAATATATATATATAAATCAAAACACGAGTGTGAATCGCAAAAGAGGCCTAATCTCCGTTCAAATTAGAGCTGACCGAAATGCAATCGATGGTTGGTGATTTTTATTTTTTTTAATTTTTTTGATTTTTTTTCTTCATATTGGATGGTTGGTGATTTTGTAGACGAGTGATCTATATAGAAAAATAATAAACCATTGTGTAATAATTTGCAGCGTTTTTCCGATTATCTTGGAAAAAAGTTTTTAAGTAGTTTTAGTATTTTCTTTTATTTTTAAGTTTTTTATTTTTAGTATTTTATTTAATATATTTTTTCATATATTAATTAAAATATTAAATTTTAATATATTTTTTCATATATTAATTAAAATATTAATATTTTCTTTTATTTGAAAGTTTTTTATTTTTAGTACATATTTTGTTTTTTTTTAAAGTTCATTTTTCTTCGATAATTTTTGATCAAAATGTAGTCAAATTAAGAGGCTAACGTCACCACGTGATTCAGCGTAAAAAAATACTAAGGTATCATGAGTCACACTTGGGTACTTTGTACATGAACATTTTGACGCAACCTGGCGGTTGCGCATCTTTGAGCGCGCGCTGAGCGGGTTGCGCGCGATAAAAGAAATCGGTTGAGGGGTGAAATGTTCATAAAGTTTCACGTAGAATCCGAATCTGCTATAAAAAATGGGGGGTCTCATCTGAAAAATCGAAGTTGGTGTTTGCTGCGCACGAGCGCATGCAAAAAATTTTTACCTCTTTCTGGACGATTTTAACAGGGGGGGGGGGGAGGACGTTTTCGGGGACACCCAGTATAAAGAGCTTGTGCTCCAAGATGCTAATTTGTACTACGAAATTCAACATCTTTCAAGAGCAAAAACATCATAAAACCAATTCACCCAGCATTCTTTGAGCGAATTTCCGAAGTAAATGAAACTCATGCAATGGCCTCAAAAATATAAACCATATTTATATTTATAAATGTGTGTCATCTCAAACAATAAATTGTAACTATTTTGGACTCGGCTGATCGTACAACAACAACACGATATAGTTGCGCACCAACTAAATACATTTTTCGTCATTGATTATTCTGATTAAACTAAACTGAAAAAAAACAGGCCGTGAAAATTGAAAGAAGCAAGAAAGGTCATGGTACAAGCACAGTGAGAGTACTGTTTGCACTGATAATGGTATGCGTTGGAAATGTGGGAGCCCCCTACGTATACCTCAAAAATGTGTACACCCTCGCCAAACACTGCACTGTCATGTTATTTTTTGTGGAAAATGCTATCTCGAACAAATTGATAAAATGATAAATTCGAAATCAACAGAAAATATCCTATATGAAGATGTCATGAAGTGAAAACAAAATTATAATTGTTCAAAAATGGCTAAACATTTATTAAAACATTTTTCGAAAATTCGCACATTTACCGATGCTGCGTGGTTAGGGCTTATCGACAAATTAGTATCCCTCAGCACCATACATACCATGCACCATGCCCTTTGTTACTCTGATCATAATCCTTAATCATTCAAAGATCAGGCGACATTAAAGGGTATAAGCTATTTACATTCCACTCCCAGTTATCACCCATTCACATTCACCTTGATGAAGTTTCAAACCTCAACCCTTCAAATTCAACGTTCACACTGCATTGTAAAGGTTCTTTTTTTGTCAACTTTCAGCCTTGACCTTGGGACACTAAAATGGAAATAACTCCCTCAATTTTTGGAAAATTAAAAATCTGATCACACCGTTGGAAAGAGCATCAAAATTCCTATATACTGTCAAACCATTTTTTTTTAAAGTAGGACTCAAGTGTCAAAAGTGACTGTAAACATTGAAACGTCTGAAAAAATAAAATTAATTAGGTACAGTTGAAATTGTCTGATACGTTGAAATCACTACTTTCTTTGACCCGTAATGGATTACAATAGTCACCTTCCAATCTGTCACCGGCGAGAGAAAAACTTTCTCAGAATTTTTAAAATTGAAAATAAGGGAGAAAATTTAGCCTCGAGTCTTACTTTAAAAAAATTGGTTGACATTAAGGAGACAGGAAATAACCCCATCAGCGTAATCAGATTTTGATGTTCTCACAAGCTGAGGGAGTATTGGCCATCTAAGTGTCGGACAGAAAAAACTATAAAAATTTTTAAAAAATAGTGAAATCAAGGGATTAAAACAAAATAGCTAAGAGAAATTTTTTGTGATGAATATCTTGTAGAATCGATCCTTGAAGTTTGGCGAGTCGAGTCTGATACACCCTATACCTATATGATACAATTCTCAACTATCGGGACTGTAGTCATCCAAAAATATACATCGTTATTGCCTACCTTTCGGAAAATATATTTCCATCATCAAAAATTTGGCCTGAAAATTGCAATAAACAGATTCAAGCAAAAAAAAAAACTGGACGCAAAACAATCTTACACTACGCAAAACAAGGGGATCAAAACTTCAAGCAAACTCGTCTACCGAGGTCTCTTCAGGCATACAATTTGTAATAAACATAACGAATTAATACATTTTGAATTTTTTGTAATGTTTACTTCAAATTGTATGCCTGAATAGACCTCGGTAGACGAGTTTGCTTGAAGTTTTGATCCATTTATAGTGTACGATTTTTGCGTCCAGCTTCTTTTGCCTGAATCTGTTTATTAAATTGTCAGGCCCTGGTGATGGAAATATATTTTCCGAAAGCTAGGCAATAACAGCGTATATTTTTGGAAGACCCCAGTCCTTGTACCAGTTTTTTGGTTGAGAATCCTTCATACCGTGGGTCTATACACACAACATCTTGTATTTATGATACCACGTGCACTTATAGATATTCGGATCGATCCGAATATCCAATACATTTTGTTGTCTAATCCAAACACAAGACAACAAATATGATTTGGATGGATTCCCAATCACTCCACAAGACATGTTACCTATTTTCCTACGAAATTCTATTCTACACAAACAGAGGCACGAGATTGAGCTTTGTTTAAGATGATAAAGCCTTGTTCACATCCAGGAGCAGAGGCAGTTTTCCACAGCAGTTTCCCCACTCTATGCACATTCTGTCGCGAGCACAACACATAAAGTGTAACATTTTAAACATTTCCCCTCTTTTCGACGCCACATGGATGCTATACACGTTGTTTCAGGGATAATATCAAGGCATGGGGGGGGGGGGGGGGTTGAGTGTAAGACAAAAACCTGATTTTTCAGGGGAGGCCATTTTCTTGAGGAGCCCAAGAACGGTTCAGTTGGTACTCGTCCTAGCTGCTTGTTGATAAATTACTGTTTGAAAATTGAACTAAAACCGCTGCAAATTATCTTGAGAAAATAGTAATTCAAAATGTGATCATTTCAAGACGCTACTTAGCGGCAGATATGGGAACTAAAACCGGGACACTTAACCTTAATTTTTGAATCATTAATTGCAAGTTATTAGAAACAAAAAATGATTAGAAAAAAAATTTGAAAATTTTTCATCGATTACCTATCTTGGAAATTTTTGTAATAACTCTATTTTGAGACTTCCAATAACCCACAAAAAAATCTACTGTCCATTAAATTGAAAATTGCAATTTAATTTTGGTTACCTTGATGACACTTAGGGATATCTGTGGAGTTCCTGAGATGTTTTCGGTGACACTAGTGACACCATGGTCCAATTAGGGTTAATATTATTGTGAATAATGGAAAGTTGAGCTAAACTTTAAACTAACATTGAACTAAACTTAAAACACCTGAATCCGAATCTCAGCTCCTTTCGAATCAACAGGGCGAGCTAAATTTGCTCCTGGTGGCTCCATGAATAATTCCACATGGAGCCTTTTTGGAACTGACGAATTCAGCAGGATAAGATTTTGAAAGGTAAATAAACTAAAGAGTAACACGGCGATATATATAGTATAAGTTGACTTATACTCCTAGTACCACAACGTCTTCTGCCCTAATTTGACTTGCACTGTTGGTACCTACCACTGCATTTTTCTGGCTACCGCCGTTTTTTACTTAGACTATTTCCACCAGCAAGCGTAAAAGACCTTTAAGAACGTATAAACGACTTGAAACAAATTTCGATCATTTAAAAAAATATATACTAGCTTTTCCTCCCCGCCTAGATATAATCCTCACGATATGACAACGCACAAAATGATATATTCAACATTATTTCCACCATTGTCAAGTTGATTCTTGCATGTGTGAAGCTTGCAGTTTTTGTTTATGAGTTTAGCATACCTTTGTTTCTTTTTTTCAATCAACTACGACTGATATAGACGTGTTTATCAATGGTATCTAGGTGTATACCTTTCTATTGTGAACGCTCCACCTTCCACCCCTACAACACACATCATACTATCTCAAACGCCCCTCCCGCTACTTGGGAACAGGTCAATTATAGGGAGTTGATGTTAAGCACAGTATAGTGGTTGAGGAAAATGGTGGAAGGATAAAAGCATTCAAATTGGAGTGATGATTTTATTTTTAATAATAATAATAATCCAATAAGATGGAAGTTATGCGAATTCAATAATTTTGGGATATCAATTTTGTTAATAAAGACACTATATTGTCCCTGAAAAAATAGTTTTTCGAATCTATGCCGAGTCAAAACTGAGACGAGTACTTACAATTTTATGTGTGGCAAGTGTGCTGTAGGCAAACAGCATGTGGAGTGGGAGAATGGCATTGAGATTCCAGAACACAGGTGGACAAACTTCCCAGCTGATGCATGTGAATTGAGGTTAAGATGGCATGTTATGATAATTAAATGTATGAACTTACATTGTGTTGCCGAATATCGGCTTAATTTCGCCACCACCAACCCTTAAAAGTTGCGAGCCTGTTAAAGCCAAAGTGTCACTACCCGTCGGACCGAGGCGTACCTGTTTAAACAGGGCATCGGGCAGAGCTGGGATGGAGGTCACGCGTTTCACCACAGTTTTGTCCTTCGGTGACTCAATTCTGAAACTATGGTCGAATTCAATTCTGTCATAACCATAAACCAATGATACATAAATGAAATAGAATGTAACTAAGGAGGAAGAACTATTCTACAATGTAGTTGAACTGACTAGTTACCAAATTGTCAAAAGAAATTGAGCTATTACAATTCACAACAGTTTTATGTTATAAACCGGGAAATTTTTGTAAATTTCTCCAATGGAAACCCATTTTATAGTACGTATTCTAAATCGAATTCTCATGTTATTTAATATCAAACAAAATTTATTGACCCTACGACCGCTCTAATAAGATGGCCACAAAGTGTCAATTATACAATCATCATAAATTTGAGCTCGTTGCCCAGAATTTGTAACTAATTTTGAGCGATTTTTAACTGACAATGGGGGGTGCGCCTTGATTTTTTAGATTTTTAATCGAAAGTAGACTACATCCTGAGAATTTTGGCACCAACCGCGACCTTCTAGCGTGAGTAGATCTGTTTCTATGATTTTTCAAAGTTTCGACCGTTTATGACGTCACGCGCCCCTCTCCCCCCCCAGCCCACTGTGACGTCATAAACTACCTTAGATTAAAAATAACAATAAACAGTTTTTCCTACCGAGGCGCACACCCTATTTGTCAGAAGTTTGGTAATCATTGGGCCTACCTTTAGGCTAGGAACACACGGGGCGCCGTAGGGCGCCGACGCTTGAGTCAGCGTCTTTTGTCGCCCAAACCCCACGCGCACACACGAGGCGTCTTTTTTCTCAGTTTGACGCCTGCATTCACCATGGAAAGAGAGAAAGCTGTGGCAATGTTTATTCTCTATCGCAGGCTCAGAAAGAAGAAACACCGACTCATGTGGATTCACCCCATAATTTCTTTGCGAAATCAGAGTGGAGTTTTTTACACCCTTTATTCGGAGTTGAGGGAGGACAATGAAAAATTTAAAAACTATTTCCGTATGTCGCAGTGAATGAATCCGTATACTTCCTGCCAAGCTTTCCCTGTCAAGTTCCGATTTTTGTAGTCAGTGAGGGTCTTGTCCCAAATGGACGGCCTTTCCTGAACCGCCGAAATCAATAAATCCATGTCACAACTCATTTTTGACGAACGAACAAACAAAGCACGCACTAAGCACAACCTCAAAACGTCTACCTTTGAGCGTCACGAAGGGAGTGGGGACGCCTCGTGTGTGCGCTCTGATGCTGTGGTTGACATTTTAACACGGCTCCCACGACGCTCACTCTAGCGCCGTGAGCGTCGGAGTCAAGGTGCAGCGTCGTGGATTCTCCGACTCTTGCGGATAAAAATCGCCGACGCTCCGTGTGTGCGCTCTGATACAATCCAATGCATTTTAGCTTGAGAGGTGGAGTTGAAAAAGACGCTGACGCAAGCGTCGGCGCCCTACGGCGCCCCGTGTGTTCCTAGCCTTAAAGTAGGTACTACCCACGTAAAACACAACTGACGCGCATACTTGATAATGCGGGAGCCACGGTCAAACGAAGGACAGTGAAAGGATCCAAGTAGATTACGTTAGTTTGGATGTACCCAGGTAGTGTACGATAGCATCCTTCGGCTATACAGGATGCCACAGAATTCATGATCCAAACTACAAGGATTGATTTAATTAGGTACTTCCAACAAAAAATGCCTCCTTGCAATTTTTTTGACACCTTGTTTTTCCAATTTTTTTCAATTTCAAGATTTTTATCATGTTTTTGACCTTGTCATTAAAACTGCCATGACTCTCGTTATTAACCTAGGAAATTCAAATTTGGGGATGTCATTGGGAAGAGCATTTAATGTTCGTTCAACTCAATACGCAATCAAACTTTTTCACACGAGCTAATTACGTAAAAAAAGTCTGCCAAGTGGGTGTCACATAGCTGTCTCGTATCCATAACCCGATTGTATCTATACAATCGGATCATCTATAGATGATCCGATGCATAGTAGTTGATCTCAAAACATCAATCTCTAAATACCTTGCACTACCCTCATAGGGGACTCTCCACGTCAACAGGCACAATCTCTGAATATTGTTGGAAAATGTAGAAGTTATGGATGTAACAAGGTAATATACTTTTGCGCATGCGCAGTCGCTACTATCAGTCTGGGGGCGATGATTCTCATAGGGGACCATCTACACGCCAACCCGCAAAAATCCCCGAAAATTTCATCGAAATCAGATGAGAAATGTATAAGTTATGGCTGTAGCAAGTATTTCACGTTTGCGCATGCGCAGCGGCTACTATGAGTCCGGGGGTAATGATTTTGATGGGGCGCCATCTACACGCCAACCCGCACAATCCCTGAAAATTTCATTGAACTGGGATGAGAATTGTAGAAGTCATGGCTGTGGCAAGGATGTCATGACAGACACACAGACAGACTGACAGACAAGGAACCAAAATTGTTCATGAAGGACTGAAACGTAAAACAAAAGTGGAAATTTTGATTTTGGAGAACCTTTTGTTTTTCAACCATGAAAAGTGAAAACAAAGCTTCCACTACCTTGGTAGACTCGGAAGCAAAATAAAAATAGGTCAAATTGAAAAATTTGTCAAGTTCAACATTTTGTAAAACTAAAGGCTAAGTGTCCCGGTTTTGGTTCCCATATCTGCCGGCAAGTAGCGTCTTGAAATGATCACATTTTTAATTACTATTTTCTCGTGACAGGAAACTTGGATTTGAAATTTGCGAAGGCCGTTCTGCAGGTTTTGATAGATAATTTTTGGTTAATTATGTTTGGCAATTTTTTTTTCTTTCTTCAATATCCTATTTGCGGGTTTTTTCAAAATGTTGCCTCTAACCTGGTTTATTTGAATTATTGTTACTCAAAATTGAAAGAACTGTAATTACTTTCTAAATAAGTCTGTGTAAGCAGTTTTTAAATATTCCATTTTGTTTACAAATGGGAAGCTATACTCTTGCCTTTATTTAAAGAGCTCTGGGATTTTTGAAGGCCCGAAGGTTCGGCATCGCTGCAAGAATCCGAGCCCCAATGGAAGGTCGAGGTATACCTGCGCGACCCCTCCACCCGTGAACCCCCCCCCCCCCCCAACAGTTTACCCTCTTCTGCAAATGCACACTTGATTCATAAATTATTTCGATCATCCCATCACCAAAATCGTGATCAGCGAGAAAAATTGAACATATCGAGTATAAACTCGAGGCAGGTACGATTAAAAAAGAGTGATGAGGAACATTCAAGTAAATTGTCTTACAGCAGAGATTTTTAACCTACCTATATCTTGATTCCAGGTATTTCCCAAATATAAGTTATACATTTAATAATAATTTTTTCTGAGCTTTGTTTACCGTATTATTGTTACAGTTGCGATTAAAAATATTGATTTGTAAGATATTTTTGGGTTGATAAATAATCTATTACGAGAGGTTATTGAATCTCCTAGTAGATTATAAATAAATAAGGCTACAATGGCACAACAAATTGAAATTTTGAGTTGACATTAGTAAATGATGTAAGGGAGAACTCAAGAAAATAGGCATTTTCACTTTACTGTTAAATTATCATAAATTTATACTCATAAACTAGTATTTTAATAACAAAGCAATATAATAATTCATAGAAAAATAATCCATTTTAGATAAGAAAGTATAGCTCAGCAGCCCTCTCCCGGCCAATCCACCCAAACGAAATACGCCCTCTTCGCCGAATTACAGGAAATTTGGACTCATTTTCATCAGAATAATTAGTACGTTACGAATTTAAATTACAAAAAATGTTCACCGAACGATAAATAACTAAATTGTATGTTGATAGAAGAGGAAGAAGGAAGAGGGATGATGGGTTGAGACCCCAAGGTGAGCACCTTGCAACGTTGCCACCTCTTGGCAGGGAAGGGGTTTTGGAACCCGCGGTCCAGAGCTCTTTAAATAAAGGCAAGAGTATACTTATATTTGTCCCCAAAAGTCCTGCCATCTATCCACAAAAAAAAAAAAAAAAAAAAAAATCGTACTAAAATCGGTGACACTTAACAAAATCGGTGAGCCTTAACAATATTATCACACATCTTCAAACGTTCCTCTCTTCGGAAAATTTGTGTAAAAAATTAACGGTTTTACGTATTCAAACACAAATGTCTCCACTAAATTCGATTAACAAAATTGTTTGATTATACCACTGGAAAGTTGCAGAATTGCAGATATTTTTATCCGATGAGAGGAACGGTTGAAAATGTCTCTAAAAACGGTCTCTAAAAATGCAATACTGTCTTAAATTGATGGAAAAACAATACCTTTATAGAAACATTTTTTGAGTTAGGGCGTTATCAAAATTTCAACCCTTAGAAGTGACCTGCATCAACCAAAAGCTTCGGGGCACAACTAGACCCCAAATGGAGCTCACATACCAAATTTCATCAAAATCTGTCAATGCTAACTGGGAAAAGTGCCGCGTACGGCGGACGGACGGCCAAATTTTTATTCAATTTTTGGATTCTACGTACCTTGAAACGTAAACCAACACATTTTGAGGGGGTGTTAAACTTTTTTTTTTCTTGGTCGATTCCAAAGGTTCATTATTGAAAACAATAAACCAAAAATTGCTAAGACATTTTTATGATGGAAATACCTTGAAAAATCGATCCCTGATATTTGGATCATTAATTCTGAGACACCCTGTACACCGCTGAGCGCAGGCTCGTACACATAGCGTCCTTCTAACGGGGTATTTCGGTGGGTCGGAAATTCAGGTTTTTGATCTCAAATTTGGATTCAGCACCATTCAAAACCACTATACTCCAACTTTTTGCCCATTGATACTATAACATGGGGTAGAAAAATTAAATAAGGAGATCGGCACGGCGGGCCTCCATGAACGCACACGCACTACGCCGCGGAATTTTTAAAATTTTTTGAGACCACGCGGAGCCCTGTAGGACAAACCGTTCGCTCCCTACGAGAATTTGAGGGTTGGACGTACGATAAATCAGAAACACGAGTATGAATGGCAAAAGAGGCCTAATCCCCGTTCAAATTAAAGCTGATCGAAATGCGATCGATGTGTTTCTTCATGTTGGATGGTTGGTGGCTTTGCAGACGAGTGATCTACAGGGTGTCCAAGTAACTACGCTCCCCCCACTTATTTTCTCTAATAGTGTAAGAAAAAAAATTGGATTAACGCTATTCTTCATAATTTTTTGCGTAGAATACAAAAATGACAAAATTGCGCAGTGCGCAATCGCGCAACTATGCGCAATCATGATCAACTTTGTTTTTTCAAATGAGAACCCATTTTTTATTGCAGATTCGGATTCTACGTCAAATTTTATGAACATTTTACTTCAACAACTTTTTTTGTTGGACGCGCGCAGCCCGCTCAGCGAGCGCTCAAAGATGCGCAACCCAGAGATTGCGCCAAAGTTGAGATGAAGGTAAACCTCAAGTGCGGCACATCACTTAGCACTGTTTTTCTACGCTGAATCGCGTGGTGGCGTCCCTTTCTTGATTTGATTTCATTTTACCGTATCTACAGCCGAAAAAGTCACTTTTTGAGGAAGAAATCATCTATTTTCTTACGAAAAGTACCTAATAATCATCCTAATAAAATGTAAAAAAATTAAATTTTTAAAATTGTAAAATAACGGGAAACTTCTACATAATTATCACAAAGTGTTGCAAAATAATGTTCAGTCTTCTAAAAACATGATTGGATGAACAATGATTGAAACAATTAAGCGATAAACTCTTAATAATAAATTTTAATAAAACTCTTAATAAATAATAACTCTTAATGTAAACTGTATTGTCTACCTGCACAAAGGAGTAATAATTCGAGAAGAAAACATAAAATCGATGATTTCCTACTCAAAAAGTGACTTTTTCGGCTGTAGATACGGTAAAATGAAATCAAATCAAAAAAGGGATATCACCACGCGATTCAGCGTAGAAAAACAGTGCTAAGTGATGTGCCGCACTTAAGGTTTACCTTCATCTCAACTTTGGCGCAATCTCTGGGTTGCGCATCTTTGAGCGCTCGCTGAGCGGGCTGCGCGCGTCCAACAAAAAAAGTTGATGAAGTAAAATGTTCATAAAATTTGACGTAGAATCCGAATCTGCAATAAAAAATGGGGGTTCTCATTTGAAAAAATAAAGTTGTTCATGATTGGGCATAGTTGCGCGATTGCGCAATTTTGTCATTTTTGAATTCTACGCAAAAAATTATGAAGAATAGCGTTAATCCGATTTTTTTTTCTTACACTATTAGAGAAAATAAGTGGGGGGAGCGTAGTTACTTGGACACCCTAGAAAAATAATAAACCACTGTGTAATAATTTGCAGCGTTTTTTCTTTACAATCAAGGTTATTATGAATATGTTTCACACTCAATTCGGAAAAATAAAGGGCATTGGAATAAGGAAATGTTATAACTGGTTGCTAAGGATGCAAAACTGGATACAACTCGAAGATACGAATAACGATCGCATTTTTTCAGCTAAAATTTGAACGGAGATTAGGCCTCTTTCGCGATTCACACTCGTGTTTCTGATTTATCTCAAGTCCAACACTCAATTTCTCGTAAGGAGCGAACGGTTTGTCTTACTATTACAGAGCTGTATTGCTATTACAGAGCTCCGCGTGGTCTCTAAAAATCCAATACTATTTCAAATTGATGAAAAAACAATACCTTCATATCGAAAGTTTTTGAGCTGAGGCGTTTTCAACATTTCAGCCCTTATTTTTCAACCCTTAGAAGTGACTGACATCAACCAAAAGAACCAGCACAACCAGACCCCAAATGGAGCAAATACTTATACCAAATTTCATCAAAATCAGTCAATGCTAAGTGGAGAAAGTGCCGCGTACGGCGGACGGACGGCAAAATTTTTATTCGATTTTCGGATTCTACATACTTACTTAGAAACGAAAACCAACAAATTTTGAGGGGGGGGGGGGGGGGTTAAACAATTTTTTCCTTGGTAGATTCCGAAGATTCATTATTGAAATAATAAACCAAAAAAATGGGTGAATGGCTGACTTGGGAGCTGAAATTTGGAGTAGGGTGTATCCGAGGGTGGGTTATCCATTTCAAAGGTCAGAAACCTTCAGTAGCCCCCTCCCCCCTACCATTAGAGCCTGAGTTCTTTCGTTCCACTCCATGCCCAGGAAAAAAAGTTTCGTTTCCAATCGTGACAACTCGGGACTTGGTTTTGTTTCCATCACTACCAGCCAGTTACGTTCTACTCTACCACGAACGGCGGCTCCAAGTGTTGTTTCTGAAAGCACCTGACCTCAATGTACAGTACTTAAATACGAATAGCGAATAAAAACGAAATGAAACAGATGAATAATTTCCCTTTCACTTGTTTCCCTCGAGCGGGAGCGAGATGGAGATTGTTCAGCTTTTCCGTCATTTCGTTCTTACAGGTTTCCTTCCCCTGATTCACTTCCAGTCATTCTCGATAATGAGGAATTTCACCGAATTCTGTTTGCATTTTTCCTGAATAGTTAATGGTGTGGGATCGATGAAAATCGGGTTGATTAAATAAGTCTCCTGTTATTTTTGGGAGACAATAAAAATTTATGATTTCAAAAAATAACCGGGAAAACGGACCTCTTCAACGTGAAGCGGGAACGCTCGCTGATTGGGCTGTTTGGATCGCCGTCTCCTCCCAGTGTTGCCCGTTGGTGTGAAATCGTGTTATCTAAAGGCCCGTTTACACCAAATGAGCATTATTGGCGAACACTGTTCGCAAACAATCGCGAGCAAGATGCACGGGCGGTGTGAACACTCACCCTCGCCGAACAGGGTTCGCAAACCCTGTTCGCGAACGTTCTCGAACGTTCGAGCGCGTTCCGCCTCTTGTCGTGTTGGTGTAATACTCGGGAATACTCTCGCGGTAATTGGTATCATCCCTTGACACTTTTTCCTCAATTTTTCCAAGTAAAAAATCAAAGTCTGATGGTGACATGGCCCTTCCCTTCAGAAATGAAGACTCCCACATTCTTCTTTTTTTCCTCCTTTTTTGGCGGCGTTTCTCGATTTCCGACGACTTTAGCACAACTATCGACGAAGCACAGATTGAAATCTTCGACAACGCGGGTGCCATATTCAAAAGATATTATCGGGAACTTTCTCGAATGCTCGAGAACAACTGCTCGTGCGGGCGTGCTCAGGCAGTGTGAACGGGAGCTCGTTTGCGTACGTTCGCAAACAGTGCTCGTTTGGTGTAAATGGGCCTTAAGAGGAAAGTTATCAAACAAAAACCTAATTTTCCCCATCTTGCTTTTCCTATTTTTTTCTTCAGTTTTTCGATTTCGAACTTACTGGTTTTGTGAAATGTTGCATCTGAGGATTATAGATTTCTCGATCTCAGCGCTTCAAGCGGCCATAAATGAACTATTCCAGGATGACGTCATTTTCCCGGTTTTTTTAAACATTCGTATTTTCTACACTGTTTTGTTTATTCGTAAATTAGGAAGTTCGGGCTGAAAGTTTGCCCTTATGGAGTTTTTCGAGGTGCTGAATCCGATTTTGGGGTCAAAAATAGGAAATTCTGACACGGTGAAATTCCTCATTGCACCTGGCGAAAAAAAACGGAGGGCACTTGGCTACAATGCTTCCACTACCTGGGTAGACTCGGAAGCAAAAATGCCGAAGTAGACTTCTTCACCTTCAACCCAATGAGTGAAACTTGGTAACCAGTCAAAATATAAATACTGATTTATTGTAAAGGTTTACTTACAACTTCAGTGACTCTGGGAAGACTACAGCGAATTCGTTTGTAGACGGGTGGAATGCCATATGGTTGGCGCGCCTAGTTCCAATTGATGTGTATCGGGATGAGCTCACCACCAACACGTTGATTTCGGGAGTAGGGCAACTGGGGACTTGTCGAACGGGAACAGGCTCCTGTACGATTATTGGGAACGGAAATCCTCTGAAGTTATGATGAAACGAATCATTCGTTCCAGAATGGAGCTTGATGTGTGACCCTGTATGAGTCACATAGCTTGTCGGTCGCATCCTAAAGTGTGGGAGCAACTGAGGCCCAAAGTTGGAGGAAGAGGGCGGCCCAAAGTTGGAGAAAGAGGGCGGCCCAAAGTTTGAATCAGAGGGCGGCACGAAGCTGGAGCAGGATGGCTGGCCAAAGATTGAGCTTGGGAGCGGGCTCATGTTCGAGGACGATGGGACGGCCATGTTCGATGTAGAGGAAGCACCACTATCTGGTTCCTCGACAGCTCCGAAACTTCCGTCAATATACGATCCAAAGATGTCGCTCTCAAGCTGAGGTTCTTGAGAAGCTGTTACAAGAAAATAAAAAGCAATTAAGTAATTAAGTACTCCTAATTTCTTATCAAAAACTAAAAAATTAAGAAAGAATTCAGAAGAGAGTTCAGAGAAATTCGGAAAATCAGTTAAAAAATTTTGAGAAATCTCGCAGCTGAACTCATGTAGCATGACTGGAACTACTTTAAATTGAATCTCAAGTAGTGAAATTGAAGATTAATCCTAGCGTACAAACATAAAGTAAACTATAAAAAATAGTTACTGACAAGTAGCTGTACCTAAATACGAGCTAAATCACTTGCAATAAAATTGGCGAAGCCCCTATCAATTTAAAAAAAATAGAGTAAATTACAGTGTTGTTCATTTCAACGAAAATAAGCCACTGTCAGTAACAAATAAGAATTTGTTTGTTCTTGTTTGTAGGGTACAGCATGTGTCCAAGGCATCTTTGCAGAACACAAGTTTACAAGGAAGTAACACACAAGTCAGGTTCATCGAGCAGAACCCCCCCCCCCCCCCCTCCCCCCACGAATCCACAAGGTGATTACTGACAAGGGCTAACCGTCAAAATCGATTTTAACTAGGTAACTCATTATCCATAGGTGCATGTCGGCGTGTAAATATGTGTAACATAATCTTCCGTAAACTGCCCAGGCCTTATTCTGTGCGTTACATCTTTTTTTGGGCATTACATCACCGAAATTTCAAAAATTTCAAAATCAACCAAAATCTTTGGGGCACAACTAGACCCCAAATCGGTCAATGCTGAGAGGGGAAAGTGCCGCGTACGGCGGACGGACGGCCAAATTTTTATTCGATTTTTGGATTGTACGTACCTTTAAACGTAAACCAACAAATTTTGCAAAGCCACCAACCATCCAACATGAAGAAAAACATCGATCGTATTTCGGTCAGCTACAATTTGCACGGAGATTAGGCCTCTTTTGCGATTCACACTCGTGTTTTGATTTATATATATATACATTTCAATATAAACCCTTAAATTTTCGTAGGGAGCGATTGGTTTGTCCTACAGAGCTCCGCGTGGTCTCAAAAAATTCTAAAAATTCTATAGAATCTTAAATTGAAGGAAAAACAATACCTACCTTTATATCAAAATTTTTTGAGTTAGGGCGTTTTCAAAATTCAAAATTGATTTTGGAACCCTTAGAAGTGACCTACATCAACCAAAAGCTTCGGGGCACAACTAGACCCCAAATGGAGCCTACACACCAAATTTCATCAAAATCGGTCAATGCTAAGTGGCAAAAGTGCCGCGTACGGCGTACGGCGTAAGGCGGACGGACGGCCAAATTTTTATTCGATTTTTGGATTCTACGTACCTTGAAACGTAAACCATCAAATTTTGAGGGGGTGTTGAAATTTTTTCTTTTCTTGGTCGATTCCAAAGGTTCATTATTGAAAATAATAAACCAAAAATAGAGTAAATTACATTGTTTTTCATTTCAACGAAAATAAGCCACTGTCAGTAACAAAAAAAAATTTGTTTGTTCTTGTTTTTAGGGTACAGCATGTGTCCAAGGAAGTAACACACAAGTCAGGTTCATCGAGCAGAACCCCCCCCCCCCTCCCCCACGAATCCACAAGGTGATTACTGACAAGGGCTAACCGTCAAAATCGATTTTAACTAGGTAACTCATTATCCATAGGTGCATGTGGGTGTGTAAATATGTGTAACATAATCTTCCGTAAACTGCCCAGGCCTTATTCTGTGCGTTACATCTTTTTTGGGGCATTAAATCACCGAAATTTCAAAATTTGCGTTGAAAGAGAGGGTTATTTCTTTTATTAAAAAAAGGCTGTGTAAGTAATATAATAGTGATATCAATCTGTGGTTGGTGTCATTCCATTCAGAATTGCAAAATAAGTAGACACGTATATTATTTCCTGCAGAACATTGTATTTCTAGTGTTTTAGTTATGGGATTCTGGGTTTGGGTTCTTAAAAAATCCGGCAGAGTTCATCCGTTTACAAGAGTATGTAACCTATCTTCGGAGATTCATTGGCTTAAAAATAAAATCATCGTAGGAATGAAAAAGCGAAATAGATTTTAGCACCTCACAAACATTCACAGCTTAGTATTACATGCATTCCAGAGTAGGTGCATTTGTTTCAAATGTAGGAGCAAGAATGCCCTCAAGACAGCTCATATGGAGCTGAGTGTAGAGGCAAACATTAATAACAGAGGAAGGGCGGCAAAGTCTCACGTGCGGGAATGAAATCTTCCAATACTCGGACGATTTCCAGGCTCCCTTACAACTGACAACAACGGTTTACCTCGGAAATCAAACAACGCATTGCTGCATGAAACCAAGCCTATTTTGTTGTACTGACAATTTTCAAATCTTCACTATTGCCCAGGCGTACGAAAGTAACTTGGTACAAATTCGCGATCAAGCCGAGCTAACTTATGGTTCCCAAACTAACTCGAAAACGCTGCAAATTATTACACAATGGTTTATGATTTTTCTATATAGATCACTGGTCTGCAAAGCCACCAACCAACATGAGGAAAAACATCGATCGCATTTCGGTCAGCTAAAATTTGAACGGGGATTAGGCGTCTTTTGTGCCTTTTGCCTTAAATTCTCGTAGGGAGCGAACGGTTTGTCCTACAGAGCTCCGCGTGGTCCCAAAAAATGCTATACTATCTTGAATTGATGGAAAAACAATACCTTTATATCAACATTTTTTGAATTAGGGCGTTTTCAAAATTTAAAAATTTATTTTTCGACCCTTAGAAGTGACCTACATCAACCAAAATCTTCGGGGCACAACTAGACCCCAAATCGGTCAATGCTAAGAGGGGAAAGTGCCGCGTACGGCGGACGGACGGCCAAATTTTTATTCGATTTTTGGATTCTACGTACCTTGAAACGTAAACCAATAAATTTTGAGGTGGTGTTAAAAAAAAAAATTCTTTTTTTGGTCGATTCCAAAGGTCCATTATTGAAAATAATAAACCAAAATGCTACAAATATGCGAAAAATACAAAGAAGAATCAGGGTTTGTATGAGCTATATGGGGAGAAGATAATTTATTGCTGACGTTAACAGTTCAAGAATGAGACGGGCTGACAAGTGGAGCATATGGGAGAAGATCGAGCATGCAATAGACCAGAGATGGGCGAATTCTTATTCATAAATACGATTATGAATACAAATCATATCTGCGACTTTATGATTATGAATACGAATACAGGTATGAATATGAATATGAATACGAATACAATCGTATTCACACTTTGAATACGATTTTTCCCCGTATTCGTATTTTGAATACGATTTTATGATTTTTTCTGTGATTTCCCAAAAAATCGAATTTTTTAACGATTTTCCCTGAAAATCATACTTTTTTTTATGATTTTCTCCCGAACTCTCGACATATTTATAACCAAACATTGTCAAAATAATCAATCGAAATTCGAAACGCTCACCAATTCCTGAAGGATTTTTCACGCAGAATCGAATGAGACCAACCCCAGGTCGCTGCGACCAACTTCATAGAAAGTACGACAAAATATCTGGTAAAAATCATAATTTTTTAATGATTTCCAGTGCTAATTGTTTAAAAAAATACGATTTTCTGCGGAAAAGTCGTCGTACATTCTATTCGGTTGGTCGTAGCGACCTGGGGTTGGTCTCATCCGATTCTGCGTGAAAAATCCTATAAGAATTGGTGAGCGTTTTGAATTTCGATTGATATTTTGACAATGTTTGGTTAGAAAAATGTCCAGAGTTCGGGAGAAAATCATTTAAAAAAATATGATTTTCAGGAAAAATTGTAAAAAAAATTCGATTTTTGGGGAAATCATAGAAAAAATCATAAAATCGTATTCAAAATACGAATACGGGGGAAAATCGTATTCAAAGTGTAAATACGATTGTATTTGTATTCATATTCACATTCATACCTGTATTCGTATTCATAATCATAAAGTCGCAGATATGATTTGTATTCATAATCGTATTTATGAATAAGAATTCGCCCATCTCTGCAATAGACTCTTCAACAGGAATCGCAAAGGTAGACGATTGCTCGGAAGGCTAGGCAAGAGATGAAAGGACGACATGGAGAACCTTAATAAAATTGGAGTGTGAGTCTGGAGGAGAGCGATTGATGGAGGGGGATTGGACCTGTGCCAATGCTTATTGTGAACATAATATATAAAGGATAAAGGAACAAAGCATTGGTCCAATGTACCTACATATGTGGAAGTTCCCACTTCCCCACACCTACCTACATTACTAAATTATTACATAATGACTGATACGCTGCAGTACGCTGTGGCTTTATAATTTAAGCCGGTAATCCGTTAAATCCAAATTGTTCATTACGCCAGTCTACTTTTCTGTAAATGTACCAAGACATAATACAGTCGTCTAACATGCAACTAACACCAAGATGAAAATCATTCAACCCAACATATAAAACATCTCGCAGGCAGACGTCAATCGGTGTTTCAAGCCGCAAAACCTTTTTTTAAATAATTACTTCCGCTCAGGGGACCACGTCAATACATTTAGTTCCTATATTAGCGAGCTGATAAATTACCCACAATGTCTATTGGGTTATATGAACGATGTTAGATTGAATCAAAACTATAAGTTTAGTTCACAAAAATCATCATTTCCAACATCAATTGACAGTACTTGCTTCTTATACACACCTCCACCTCTCAACTGTAATTCACACTGACGGTTGTATAATAAGTTCTCCCACACTAAGAGACCTCAGCGTTCTTTTTTGGACCTCTAGAAGCAATAAACGAGATTTTTGACTCACTTGGCACTTGATTTGGTGAATTAGTATTGCCTCATTATTAAATTTCTTAATTTTATTTATTGTTATCGCCGTGCAATTGTATAGTTGATGTTACTTTTCATTCGTCTCCATGAAATCTCATGAATTTCATGTTTATGTAGCTGCTGATTTGGTTCTGGTGCTTCTACTGGCTCAAAGAAAGAAGAGGAGTAGTAGTTTATGTTGGGCTCTATTCCCTCCAGCAATAAATAGTTAGTACCCGAGGGTCGATTCGCATCTGACTACATAAATTCCTTCTCTTTAGGCTATGGTTAGACACATTTGGGTTTGGGCATCTAGAATTGAGAATTTAAAGGTTACTTCTTTATAGCTCAATAGTCAGTGCACGAGAAGTTCAAATTGAAAAAAAAACTATATACTACTTAGTGCTCCGAGTTGTTAACACTACTTACATCGACAAAACGCAGTTACTGTGATTTATAAACATAATTTGAAAATGAGCTAGCCATACACGAAGCGGATATTTTTGGTGGATCAAAACCGCATACAAGATCCGCTGAAATTCTCACTATTCTCACTGATCTCTGGTTTGTCATATAGCACTCACGTTTGGATCGATCGTTGAGATTATACATCAACACATCCGTCAGCAGTTTTGACTTGATCGTATATTGGGTGATCAGACAAATAGGGTAGGTAGGGGTAAGTTGCAGCACGGGGAAAGTTCCCGCACCTTTCGTAATAAAGTCTAATAAGAAAATATTAAATACTTCCATGGCTCTTCTCCAGTAGTGGGAGGATTGTCAGGGATCGTAACCAGGATTCTAACAAAAAAGAAAAAGAAACGGAAAGGTTCTAACAATTTATGTTCAACAATTATGATGTCGCACTGGCTTATAATTTTAAATGGAATAAATTTGAACCTACGGGAACTAACCCCCACCTACGATTCTCAGATCCCGATCTGTCCAGCTTATCGGACGGATCGGGGGATCAGGCGGCGGATTTACCACTTAGTGGCGTCTTTCTGTAAGTACACAACAGTACATTTTGTGTAGTTAAGAGATTAAGGGCCAAATGGAGGAAAAGGTCAAAATGGTTAAAATCGTGGATTAAGGAAAGAAAGAAGATTCATTGAAAAAGTTAAAAATGCCAAATCAAAATCGATTTCTTTTGGAAACGAATGAACACGGCGACCTAAATCTAGCGCCATTCTAAATTGGCGCGTTGAAAATCTATCAGAATTCAATGCCGGAAGTTGAAAAACCTAATAAGATCTGGCACTTGCTTGATTTCTGGTGCGCGTGCATGTTGAAGACTGTTGACTAAATTTACAGACCAGGATCGGCCAATCACGTGGTGGCTGATTTCCCCATTCACGTAAGGATAAGTTTTCCCCATTCACGTAAGTCTGCAGGTTTACCCCACCACCATGTCTGTGGATTTCGGCTAGATCTGTCCTGGTCTGGCCCTTTCCACTAACGAGCGAATCAAACTGATGGATTTCCCAAAACTTTCAGGAGCAATCTGAGATCCACTGAAAAAATCCACTTATGCATGGTTAGCTAATAGATGTTTCGAATTGAACTGATGCTTCAGATGAAGGTTCTTCCCTCAGACAGTCCCCTTGAAAGCTTGAAGAATCTCCGGCATATACCGCTTGTGTCCACCAACCTTAAAACACTATTTTCTGAATGGCCCACCCGCCTTAATGTTCCAGTTCCTTTAGGCCATAAAAATTATAGTCAATCAGTCTGACAAAGACACTAGTTAGTTGTTTATCAGCGCACTAGAAAATTTTAATGGGCAATTCCACTGATTGTATTTATAATTATTTGAATAATGAACTGTTAACTACTAGTGAACTGTGCAATGAAATTGGGTTCCTTTGCTGGAAAAATTTCATGATCAAATTACGGGGAAGCAAATTGAAATTTGAAGTTAAGAAAAAGGTGAGGCTAAGTCGCAGCTAGGCTGGTTTTTATGGAAACCTAGAAATCGACTTGAACTCTTTTGATTGGATCATGACTGTAGAAACGAGCTACGGTACAGTTACGACTTCTGCGCATTTTAACTCCTTATTTTTTCTTCCTCGAGCTACATAACTATTCCACACATTTTCACTGTACTTTTCACAACCACATGAACTTTGCACTTCAAAAAGAAGATAGTCATCAATTTGGAGGCTACTACGGCGGAACCGCCCATTAGGGAACCAAGACCTCACTGAGGGGTAGGGTATCAAAGGAATGTCGAAACATGCATAGCACAAGCTCCCAAACTGCTCCCAACAATTTTTCAAACAATTATTATGGGTACTTACATAGTTAGGTGGGTATTCACTATTGAGGGCCTGTTCCCACGATGGACTCTTATTAGATTTGTCTGAGGTCGAATAATTCAAGTTAGTCTAGTAGGGAGCTAAGGTCCTATGAAAGATCAGAGCTTGAATTTCAGAGATCAACTTGTTTACACAGTTGGATTTTAATCCAAAGTTGAGACTATTTCAAGTTTAGTCACAGCACAGATCTTTGTCTTGTGGTTTCTGTGGACTGCACTAGATAATTTGGTTAAGGTAATCAAGATGTTACACGCTAGAGATTTGAATTAGTCTATTTTCTTTGTCATGACTTCGTTTCTCTGCATGGATTCATTCAGTATAATTTATTGTTGTGGATATTTTTAACTTTTTTTACTTTATCAAAACTCAAGGAAGATAAACAAGTATAAAATTTTATTTTAAACAATCAGCAGGTGATGAAACTCATTCTTCCCCTCTCCTTCTCAAGGCAAGCTTACGTAAGCCCTAGTCACCTGTTTGATCAAACCAATTAAAACAGACAGATCTGGTTCAAGTCCAACGAGTGAATGAGGTCTTCAATCATCGTCTCCAGTCAAATCTATGATGATATCTTCATCATCCGACTCAATTAAAAATATTTCTGGAAACTCCATTGGTGGTAGCGAGGCTTCTCCTGAATGCACATTCATTTGTGTTATTAGGTTAGGTATTTATGACTGTCAAAAAATTGTAATGAGCATATCAAACAAAATAGGTCTGCCAAGTGGTGTGGCTCACAGCTTCCTCGTATCCGCAACCCGGTTGTGTAAATGATTCGACGCATAGTAGTTAATCTCAAAACATCAGTCTCTAAGTACCTTGCACTACCCTCATAGGGGACCATCGATACGCCAACCCGCTCAATGCTTGAAAATTTCATCAAAATCGGACAGTAACTTTGTATAGCTAGTTCAGGGAGGTCTACAACGTAAAACGCAAGCGGATATTTTGATTTTGGAGAATTTTTCTTTTTTTATTCGTGACAAGTGAAAACAATGCTTTCACTACCTACGCGGAAGAAAAATGTCATTGAAATTGCCACTAACATTGTTCAAGAAGAGGTAAAACGTAGAAAACCAGCGGGAATTTCCATTTGAGAGGAATTTGTTCGCATCCTCCGAAACAATGCTTCCGCTAGGCAATTATAGATACTACCGTAAAACCGTCAAACTTTACCCCAAAAAGTGAGAATCTTCAATTGTGACGTAAACGTGGTAGGACTTAGATAAAAGTTAGCTATTGTGTTTTCGTTATTCTCCACATCCCAGAGAATCGATGTGGCTTGTGATGGCGCCTTTATCCACGTTTATAGCTGTTATCAGTAATAGTTTCCTGTTCAGCTGTTTTTGTCCTGTTTCTTGTGCTCCAAAATTTCTTCCATATCAGGTGTTTGGAGTGGATTTACCAGGCAAGCCCTCATCATATCACTTTCAATATCTTATTCTGAACAAAATACACTAATCAAATTCTCAAAAAAGTGTTTTCTTAGTTATGCCTTTGTTTGCCGAAAATTTGATGGTAACTTTACTCCAAAAACCGGGTATCTTTACTCCACTATAAAGGTTGGGGTAAAGGTAGCCTCACTCATATTTTTCTTACTTAATCTCGAAAAATATTTGAGTTTTATAATTTTCGCAGTGTTGAATGTAAGGTTTCTAGTGTATCTCATGTCAGAAGTTGGAGATGGGGAGAAGAAATGAGAAAAAGCTTGGTACGCGCCCCTACCGAAACTTTACAACTGAACACCTGCATTATGATATGAATATAAACGTGCTTTGGTCTCATAAGTTGTGATTTACAATATTATTTACTCGTGGGTTAACTTTGAAATTTACCATTGCAATTCATTCGAAAGTTATCGAATGTGAAACAGACTTTTTCTGTGATTTTGTTAAGTCATTCGTTTATCGTTCATTGTCCTTCAATATTTCTTTACTTGTAGAAAGTTTTGCTCGATTACCTACATAAGTCTGTCTATAATGGAAGACTGAAATTGTGATCTCCTAACCAGAAATATTGCATTTCAAGCAAATTCGTTGAAATAAATTATGAATAAATGATCATTGGAATTTATATTTTTCTTAGGTATAACTTGTATTTTTCAAGCTAAAAAGTTCAATTTTTCAGAATATATTTTATAATAATATTATAAATACTTGATATTATCAAGTATTTCTGGGGTAATGAATTCAATCCCGACTAGTAACATTGCACCACTGCCCGTTTCTGTAGCGATAACCGTGAGTTTTTCAGAGTGGAGTAAAGATAGACGCACTCGTAGGTAACGTTACTCCAACATTTAAACAATTAAATAGGGGGGTTACAATTATCTGATCAAGGAGCTCGACCACTCAAAATGTTCAGGAAGCCCTGAAGATCAATTCACTTATTAAAAAAATCAATTTAACCCATTTCGAGTGGGAGAAATTGTATTTGGAAATGTTTTGGAGTAAATCTTGGGGTAAAGTTTGACGGTTTTACGGTATTTCATATCTATATATATAAAACGCCAACCGTATGTACGTACGTACGCATGCACGTCACTGATCGCGAGGAGTTAGAGGGGTCGTGGGAGTGGGCAGAGTCGGAGGAATCGTTTTTGCCTCCTTTTAGTAGGCTTTTAAGCTAGTAAAAAATATATTAGCGAGAAGTTGTTGTGGGGTTTAAAAAATACAATAACTCAAGATTCGTTCCCCACTTGATACCTATTTTCAATCAAAGTGCGTAACTAACTACCTATTGCTTCGATCCGGGGGTTATGGCTGTTACAAGGTTTTTACATTTGCGCATGCACAGCTGAACTGTCGACTCGGGGACGATGATTTTCGTATGGGACTATCTTCACCCCAACCCGCACAATTTCCTGGAAATGTCATCGAAATCGGACTATAACTTCGTATAGTTTTGCCCGTTACAAGGATTTCATAACAGACAGACACGAAACCAAAACTACTACTACTAATCAATTTCCTCCTTGAACCAGTAAATTGTTGTCAGGGACATTCCTTCCACACGTTTACAATACACCCAGAAACACAGTTCTCATTACTATCAACACTGATAGGTCTAGCAAAATACTTTAATTATTTTTCTAATCGCTTATAACATAAGTAAAAGGAGTAAATACTCACAGTAGGATATTTAAAAGTTCCAGTCAACCAGCATGAGTACAAATTTTCAAAGAATCATTCCAACAAATTTTAAGGCATTTTTTAGATGATGACATATTTTTTCCAAATTGGTGGGCTGTTCTTAATAGCACTCAAATTCCGAATACACCATAAAACATTTCTAAACTTTTGAGCTTGAGTAAGTTTCAATAAAATGCTTTTAAAACTGGGTTTTAGCGGGTTTACGCATTTATTTCTAGATTTGATCCCTGAGAACTTTCTCCCAAAATGCTAGCCAACGAACTCATCCTTATTTATTGGGTACCTACTATATCATTTAGGCATTCAGTTTTCGATTTTATAGACCGTTCTAGGTTAAGGTGGTACCTGAGTAACTACTTCAAAAATGCTAAACAACGAGCACATATTTTTTTATAGGTACTATATTGTTTAGATATTTATTTTTCGAATTCATAGACCGCTCTAGGTATTCTAGGTATATTCTAGGTAAGATTTGACTGGAACGTTACATAAAGTAAGCAAACAGTACCTACAACAATGTTAGAACTAGCTACATTACATTAAACGCCTTCATTACAATTTAATTATATTATCAGGGTCATTTCAAAATTTGGGGTTATTTCTTGTCACGCAGCTTTTGTGAACACTCTATTTGTCTTGGAAATTCAGAATTTTTTCAGGGAGATGCAGCAGGTTGGTGTCTACAAAGATCACATAGAATGAATTTCACTAATCAATTAACTCAGATAATTAAAAATCATTAATGATCCCAATTCTCTCTCTCTACACCTGTCACAGAGGGTAGGTTGGGAACTTTGAAAATTTTTGGAGAACTCTATATTCATATTTTAATTTAAGTAAAAAACGTTATTGGTCCAGGATACTCTCCTCTTCAGGAATAAATTAGAAACGAACGAAAATTCCATGAATTGGAAGGGTTTTTGCTATGTTTTGATGCTGTCACAAGGTTTTATTCTCTCTCCCTACAATTTTTTTGAAATGCCTGCCCACTCCTGGAAAACGATTATTTTGTGTCATGAAAAACAAAAGTGAACACTGCTGCAAGATGGCTTCCGAAGCTACTGAAGTTTGTTGAATTTCCAAGCTCCCAGTTGTGTGGGTTATTATGTTGTGAAGTGTTGAAGCTATGAGAGTAGGTAAATACTTTCTCTCTCCCTACAACCACCTCACTCATCAGGGTAAGTGTTCAACTAAGTTTAATTTAACTCAAATTACAATTATGAATGCCATAGTGTTATGTATTTTTTCTAACGTTCAGAATCAATAATGGTTAGGCCAGTAGAGAGTGATAACCTCACAAATCTCTCTCCCTACAACCTCTCTACCTACAACTTCTGGGAAGAGGCTGGTTTGTAGGAAGAGAGATGGAATTGCAGGGAGAGAAGTTTTTTTTTTTTCAAAGCCGTTTACATTTTTAAGAGTTACCTGAACTATTTACACCGCTGGGTCATATAATTCTGACTTTTCATTAACCCACATTTTACGAAAGATTAGACTGATTGAAAGACTTGAAGAATCTGATAATTCTGATGTACCTAGATTATAGCTTCGGACTGTGATTGCGATAAGTAAAAGAGACTCCTAAACTAAGATTCTCGTATTTTGAAGGAATAAAAAGGTTTCATGAGTTCAACTCACACTTGGTTTTCTCTCTCCCTACAAAGTCGAAATTATGGAAAAAAAATTCAAAATTCTATAAATTTGAAACTACTTGATAAAGTGTGCGCCCACTTCAGGATCTGCCTCAGTGGCCAAAACAAAGGACGTTTACGGGAGAAAAAACATAAAAACTTCAACAATAATTTATGGAAAAGTTCGAGGACAAAATAACCCCAAATTTTGAAATGACCCATCAATTAATGCACTGCGATGCGAAAGCGACTCTTAACAGCTCTACTGAGAACGCAAAAAAACACCGTCTACCAAATTGTTTACTAATTTTTTTACAATAGTGATTGCACTCACTAGAAAAATTACATTAATAAATTCTTCACGAGTAAAAGATAAAGAAACGAATCAAAATTTGTGAGGAAAACCTAGGTCAGCATTTTTCAGTACTTTCGCTCCAGTAACGAAAACAATATCAACACTCATCTTCTCACCTTCTATCATCAGAGGAGAAGGAAGAGACAGTTGTATCAGTAACTGAACGAACGTGGGGAGCCACTTTTGAATCTCATCCATCGGAGTACAGAAACAGTTTTACAACTAACCATCATACTTGAAGTAATTTATTTGTGATCAAGAGTATATTGTGATTTTTAAGTCCTCCCATACCACAAAAAACTGAGTGACCTCTCCTGATTTGATTTTGGGTGTTTTGAGGTGACCAAAAACTGATGTCAACAATCATAAGCGAAAAATCCTATGACAGTGGTTCAGACAGAAAAATCCTGTTTGAACTTCAGTGCCTAAATATTGTACTAAACAAATACAATAAAGAAATGAAAGATATTTCAAATGACACAAAAGTTTTGCAATTAATTTTTTGAATTAACTTTATCAATGAATAAGACGCCAGTTGTGGTGACTACTTGGAAGTTGTGTACCTAGTCACTGACATTTTACCTACAACATAGGTACCAAATGTAGTTCCACAAATATGGTGAGGACCAGTCCCAAACTTTCAGATAAGTGCACACCTTACCTTTATAGGCCTCATCTGGACTTCATAAAGTTTTGTGTGGCTCCAGACGGAAACCTAGTTTACAATGCACTTTTCCGAGTACCTTGCTATAACATTATTTGCTTCCGAGTCTAACAAGGTAGCAGAAGCATTGATTTCTCTTTCCAAGGTTGAAAAACAAAAATGATCTTCAAAATCAAAACTTCCAATCGCGTTTAACATTTTAGGCCTTCCTGAACAATTTCCGTTCCGTGTCTGTCTTGTAATTCTTGTAATTATTTACAAAGCTTATGTAAATTATTATTATTTATTTATTGCATTATGTAATTATGAACAAAACTATAGATATGTAGATCATTTTATTTGTTGTACAACAGAAAATACACGTCAAAATGGTCAAAAAAATACAAAAGAACTGAACGAAAGAATAAAGTTAAATAATGATTATAACAAGACGATCAATACATTATAGAGTAACGCTCAATGAGGTAAATCAAGTAGGAGTGAGAGTGTAAGTGCCGGTCTATTAATAGAAAAATAGCCCATAGGGTAGAGGCAACGCAAACAGGAAGCCATCTGTCGACCCGGACCCCACCACCATGGCGGTTCCCCTTCCAAAGAACCTATAAGAAGTTTTTGTCCGATTTCGATGACATTTTTAGGGATTTGGCGGATTGGCGAGTAGTTGGTCCCCTATGAAAGCAATCGCTCCTGGATCGACAGTAGCCGCTGCGCATGCACAGACATTACATACATATGAATTTTGGAAATACTTCAGGGATCGTTTCAGAATGTTCCAAAACGGATTTAAGTGACATTTTTTTCTCGAAAAAGTCCATTCTAAAAACTTGAGGCCATCGCAATAGCTTCATTTTCCTTGAAAATTCGCTAAAACTTCTAAATCGGACAATAACTTTGTATAGTTTTGCTCGTTACAAGGATTTCATGACAGACAGACAGACAGACACGAAACCAAAATTGTTCAGGAAGGTCCGAAACGTAAATCGCGAGTTGAAATTTTGATTTTGGAGAACTTTTTTAAACCTTGAAATGTGAAAACAATGTTTCCGCTACCATGGTAGACACGGATACAATATTTTTTTTTTAACTGGTTTTCACATCTGTCCTAGCGTACAGCCTCATTAGCGAATTTTCCAGGAAAATCAAGCGATGGCCTCAAAATTTTTAGAATGGACTTTTTCGAAAAATTTCTTCACTGAAACTGTGGAACATTCTGAAACGATCCCTGAAGAGTATAAAAAATATT
This sequence comes from Apolygus lucorum, assembly GCA_009739505.2. Lineage (NCBI taxonomy): Eukaryota > Metazoa > Arthropoda > Insecta > Hemiptera > Miridae > Apolygus > Apolygus lucorum. Next base: position 84,492,804 of record CM019167.2, read on the forward strand.
TCTTTGAAAATTCGCTCATTAATTCATGCTGCATGAATGGACTTTTTTAAAGGGATTGTACAGGTTGGCCTGTAGATGGTTTCCTTTGAATATCATTGCCCCCCGGATTGATAGTAGCCTCTGCACTTCTGCATTTTCCTTCCGAGTTCGTTGAAATTGTCGATGTTGTGCGGGTTGGCGTGTAGATGGTCTCCTGTGAGGGTAGTGCAAGGTACTTAGAGATAGATGTATCGGATCTATACCATCGGGTAATGGATACGAGAAAACTATGTAGGTACCAAACCTACTTGGCAGACTTTTTCTTTATTATTGTTTAAGATGGTCTTACACTTGGAATGTGAGTAGAATCCAAAACTCTTCTGCTACCTAAGACTCGGAATGAAAAACAAGCACAAATACACAAAGAACTGCGGTTAGAACAAGTAATTGATTGTCCCACCTTATTGGCTTGTTGTAGTTCAAAGTTGCGGCCGACAGTTGTAAATACCTGGGTATTTTACACCCAAGAGTTTTGCTGACAGCTAAGAGGTGTGAATGAGAAGCACCCAAGATATCGACATTGTTGGCAATTTAACACCGTAACTATCCTACTCGTCTTCTAGTAATTGATCCTCTTCTATTTGTTGTTTCCTTTGATAACAAAAACCCAATTTAATATCACCTCGAACCTGATCGAACGAATCTGAATAGAGGCTCAATTTATATAAACCAAACTCCGATTTGCTACTGAACTATACTCAATTTATAGATATAATAACTTAGTGTTGTTTTGTCGACTAAAATCGCGTATATGTATTTCGGTATCTAGGGCTTCTAATGTGCCCATTCCAATTAATAATCGCCCCTACTTCCTTTATCTATCAAAGGGTATTTATCTGGCATTGAGTGCCATATTTCTTGTAATAGGTAGTTCATTCCCGACTGGCCTCCAGCGCTCCAAGTACAACGAAGTCCTAGAAAGAGAAAGAGACCCGACTCTAAATCCAAGTTGGCTTTTAGAGGTGGATGTAGGTATTGAACTTAGGGCAGTATGAAAGTGTCCCTTCTGGAGTAATACGAATCGTTTTATTCTTTCTCAAAACTAAAACATTTTATTTTTCTCATTTTCCTTTTTCCCAATTTACGTTTACGTTTTTCGTATTTAATGAAATAGGGTACCGAAATGTATATCTTGTGTATTTTTCTCTCACTTCCCAGGGACCGAGTCCTAATCAATTCCGTTCTAAGCAATTTGGTTGAAAGAGGCCTTAGTTATTAACATTAGAAATACGAGTATTTTCGAATTGTGAGAACAAAAAACTTTTGGCAAACTCAAAATTACGGAACCACCGAAAAGCCTTTAAAAATCGACGCCCAAAATGACCATTTGTGCATAAAAAGCAATATAAATCAGGTTCACTTCTCAGGTACACAGATGTTCGGAAAAGCTGGCCCAGGGGTCAAAGGCCGAAATCTCAGACTAATTAAACCCCTAGGAACAACAGCGAACAATCATCAAGCTGAAACCCGTGCCATAGAAATATGCGTACAAGAGATCGCCAGAAAACGACTCTAAGGTACGAGTATTTTGATAAAGTCTGGCCTAGCTAAACGCCATTGCAGCCTACTCAATAACATCAAGGCTAACATGGGATTGTCTGTACTCCCTCACGGCTGCGGCTCAGGGCGATAAGTTGACTTTGCTTGCCAAGCAGGGCTCGGAGTTCCAATGATTCGGCCCTGAACCCTTACTTGGGATTACTGAGAGCTTTATTACTCAATAGGTCCAGAAATGAGAGGACAACAAGTGAGCTGCACATTGGCGCAATACTCCAAAGCAGAGGCAAGCCAAAAAGCTGACCACCTTTCTAAAAACAGAGCAAAAGCTCTGATGTCACTGGAGTAAGTACCTTTGGACCATAGCAGCTCCCTCCTCACTGGTCACTGCCCCTTGAGATACCATCTCAACAAGATGGGCAAAACCATTGGTTCATTAAACCAGTTGAATGCCGACTCTGCTGCGAAGGAGTCGAGACAGCAGAATACACATACCTACTCTGTGAGTCCCCTGCAGTAGCATCAACGAGATTCCGTCATTTCGGTAAGCGTACTCTCGTCCAGTCCCAAACTGCTAGGAAACGCCCGAAAAACTCATTCGCTTTGATGTATCTATTAGTTTCTTTACGAGTAAAAGATAAAGAAACGAATCAAAATTTGTAAGGAAAACCTAGGTAAGCATTTTTTCGATACTTTCGCTTCAGTAACGAAAACAATATCGACACCCACCTTCTCACCTTCAATCATCAGAGGAGAAGGAAGAGACAGTTATATCAGTAACTGAACGAACGTGGGGAGCCACTTTTGAGTCTCATCCATCGGAGTACAGAAACAGTTTTACAACTAACCATCATACTTGAAGTAATTTATTTGTGATCATGAGTATATTGTGATTTTTAAGTCCTCCCATACCACTCAAAACTGAGAGACCTCTCCTGATTTGATTTTGGGTGTTTTGAGGTGATCAAAAACTGATGTCAACAATTCTAAGTAAGCGAAAAATCCTATGACAGTGGTTTAGCCCAGTAAATAGTGGTTCAAGTGGTTTCCCATCAACAGTTTTGAGGTCGATCCGTTTTTTGTTAAAAAGATTTTATTTTATTATTTTTAATTGTTTCCCGTACTTACATCAGTTTCCGTACGCTACACAAGTTTATGTAATCCGGATCAGCTTCATAAAATTGCACTGTGGTCCAGTTTCCCTGCTGTGAATCAGTTTCTGTTCTGTGGATCGGTAACTGTAACTTGTCTCAGGTCTAGTAGTTTGGATCAGTTTCCGTACTGCAGATCAGTTTCCCATGTTGACCCATAAAGCTCACAATCACATTTATAATTTGAATCACGAGGAAGCTATGTGGCTATGTAATGAGCTATGTGGCACACACACTTGATAGACTACCCTCTCTTCACCTAACTGTTCGATATCCCTCATATTTAGTAGGGAAAGTTTCCTACCTTGAGATATTTGAACGGTCAATGTCTCAATGGAAATTTTCACCATTTTCGAACACTTTCAACAAACCAAAATGAAAACCGTTTGAAACGGAACCACCACTGATACTGGTAAAGCACATTTCAAAATGAAGCAGGCAGATTGGTACCAGTATAAAGAAATGCGAAGTGTTCAGACAAACAAACAAAAATATCTTCGTCCAGGGGAACACCAAATTGAGTTCACCAATGGACGACTTAAAAAAAAAGCCCACCTTATTCGCAGCGAAAAGGCAAATAGAGCATAATAGAGCATGTTTGCATGGTCATGAGACCCTGGTAATATACATGTTTATAAGTCTAAATCCAACAAGTGGTTTACAGATTGGGCTTTTGAAAATTTGTGCTGGTTCTGAATATACAATTCATATTCTTATAGTTGGAACTTTTTTATCCACTAAAAACTTCAACTCAACATTTGAACTCCTAACAGTAAGTTTTTTAGACAATCCTGGCCAAAAAATTCCTCCTTCCTTTTTTTGCGATTACTGGCATTTGGGCGTAATTGATATATTCATAGAATAGAAGATTGTTCCTAGGGTCAGCTATTAATTGGTAGCCTGAAGTTTTAACTTCAGGAACCTCAAAAAAAGTGTAGTCTATTGCGATTGATGATTTTTTTTTCCCGAAAAGTTCCTGAAATGCATCAGATAGAAGAAGAAGAATTTGTTAACAAAACGTATTGGACACCAAGTTTTTGAGGTACTTTGCTTTTCCAGGTGCTTACTTTTGGAGGTGCTCAAAATGCTTTTGAGTACCCCCCTGATTTCTTGGAACTCTTGACACACATTTTTTATCCTCATGCAATCAGCAAAACATTACAATGAAGGTTACAATGGAGTGAGCCACTCCAAAGGAAATCCAAAATGGTGTCACAATATTGGTACCTAGTTTTTGAAGAAAGGAGGGATGTTGGAGGGTAACAATCAAATCGAGATTTAATGATAATAAATGCACAGTTAGCATCCACTGGATGGCTGAATTCTACAGTTCCGCTTTTTCTTCTTCTTCCAAATTTCAATTTTTATTGACTCTCCGAATTTGTATCTACATTTTCTTCACAAAATGACCAAATTATCGTTATCCCCAAGCAATAACAGCAATACACTATTGAAAAAAGAATGCTCCATTGTGGCGAAACGAATAGCTAGACAAAGAGATTTATACAACCAGTGTAGATTCAGAACCAGCGTAAAATTTCCAAAAATTATAAATAGTAATTAGCCCACCAGATGTTGAAAAAAACATTTCATAGATCAAAAATTGCAAAATATTCATTCAAATGTTCTTAGAATATTTGCTCACTCACACCACGCCGTATGACTGGAAATTTTTTCATACTCGAGTCTAAATATTAATACTGTAAATAATTAACCAATTGGTTTACTCACCAATAGCTTCATCAGCGTGTACATCAGCACTGGGATCTTCTATATCATGCCTTGGTGGAGGAGGAGTGGCGAAAAGATTCGTCCTCACCTTAATTAAGCCGATCTTGGATCTCTCTCCTTCTAGAGGGATAAAAAATGTTCCATTAGTGTAATACAAACCAACAATGAATTTCGTCAGAGAAAGTAGGGGTGGAGAAAAATTAATAGTACAATGCTTTCAAACTGACACCGATACGTATTAAATGCATGGGGTTGTTTCCGTTAGTTATAGAATATAATTATATACCTCACAAGAGAATCAATCCATCGACACCAACAAGTCGAGCGCTTCAGATGTTAGGATATCATCATCAAGCACTAACTTCATTTTTCAAATGGAACACCCCTTTTTTTATTACAGATTTGGATTCCACGTCAAATTTCATAAAAAATTCATACCTCAACCAATTCTTTTTATTGCGCGCAACCTGGCTTTTTGAACGCTCTAAGTTGCGCAACTCCACAATTGTACAAAAATTATATTTTGGAGAACCCTAAGTGTGGCACATGTTTTTTCATAATTTTTTGACGCTGAATCACAGGGTGTCATCCGTTTTTAGGAAGACCAAGATATCAAGAGGAAAAATTAATATTTCTTTCATGAAAAATTTCATGAAAAAGTTTTGAGGTTGAAATCATGTTTATTTTTTAATTTCTCTCCTCCTGTTGTACCACGGGCTTGGGGCCGTCGGAGTTAAAAGTTAAAAGTTAAAGTTTAACGGTGGAGTTAAAAATAAAAACTGACAGCACAATCATGCTTAAACTGAATAAAATTGCCTAAAAACTCATAGATTTAAAAATAGCAATCTTTTCGGCAGCCATTCAGAAAAATTCCAGTCAAATTGAACAACGGATGACACCATGTGATTCAGCGTAAAAAAATGATGAAAAAACATGTGCCACACTTAGGGTTCTCCAAAACCTAGTTTTTGTGCAATTGTAGAGTTGCGCAACTTAAAGCGTTCAAAAAGCCAGGTTGCGCGCAATAAAAAACGCTGAAAATTATTACACAACGGTTTATTTTTCTATATACCTAGATCACTCGTCTGCAAAGCGACCAACCATCCCACATGAAGAAAAATATCGATCGCATTTCGGTCAGCTATAATTTGAACGGAGATTAGGCCTCTTTTGCGAATCACACTCGTGTTTCTGATTTATCGTACGTCCAACCCTTAAATTCTCGTAGGGAGCGAACGGTTTGTCCTACAGAGAAAAAAAATTCTAAAAATTCTATAGAATCTTAAATTGAAGGAAAAACAATAACTTTACATAGAAATTTTTTGAGTTAGGGTGTTTTCAAAATTTCAAAAAACATTAATGAACCCTTAGAAGTGACCTCATCAACCAAAATTTTCGGGGCACAACTAGACCCCAAATAGAGCCTACATACCAAATTTCATCAAAATCGGTCAATGCTAAGTGGCCGCGTACGGCGGACGGACGGCCAAATTTTTATTCGATTTTTGGATTCTACGTACCTTGAAACGTAAACCATCAAATTTTGAGGGGGTGTTAGAAATTGTTTTTTCTTGGTCGATTCCAAAGGTGCATTATTGAAAATAATAAACCAAAATGAAGTTAGTGTCAATTGCGCACAAGTATTTTGCGCGAAAGTGTTTTTACCGAATTCCTCACAAAAAATCATGAAGAATAGAGTTGGTCCAAATTTTTTACGCTGTATTTTTCGGAAATGAAGGGGTGTAACCTTTTCGTGAAACACACTGTATACAGGGCCCTGTATATCCGGAGGCGATAATTTCCATAGACCGTACACCCTAAAAATTCAGTTTTCCCTATAGTTTCGGCCATTACGCGAGTGGAAACTTTGATTTTTGAGAACTTTTCTTACGTTGAAAAGCGGAAAAAATGCTTCCGTTACCTTAGTAGACTCGGAAGGAAATTGATTTTTGTAGTGTATTTAATGCCGGGTCCTTTCATGGAGATAAAATAAGGTTATAAAAGGCTGATTTTGCAGGTTAAACCTTTCACAAATATATTGAATTTATTGAACTTGTAAAATTAATCCTCGTACTAATAAAATAACAACTAACATGTTGAGTCAGACTCTACCAAATTAGCGGAACTGTTTTTAATTTTGGGAGATGAAAATCAAAACCAAAATGTTCGGAGGTAGTGAAAACAGATTCCCTCTTACCAAAATTTCATTTTGCCCTATTATAACGATTTTGGTGCCAGGGTATCACATATTTTTAAACAATCACGTCTCTATTCAGATGAATACTTCAGGGCTAGAGCTAGTTAGTCCCTAAACGGTCCCCATAGAATTTAATCACCCTCGAACCAATGGTGTCGTATGAGCATGCGCACACGTGATTCTCGAGGCATAAAGATTTCTCTCAATCGTCAGATCAATTATGTGTAATAATTTGCAGCGTTTTTTGTTTATTTCCCACGGACAACTGTGCAAGAATTTCAGCCGTAAACCATTCACTCGGGGTTGGTTGACGAAATTTGATGGTTGACGAAATTTTATTCAGTAGGTAAGTCATGAAATTGTCAGGAGACTATCTGGACTCGTAGAAACCCTGAAAAATACATCAAAATCGAAATGGAAACTTCGTATTACAAGGGTTTGCAATCCGCAGGGCAGACAGACTCAGAAGCAAAATCGTTCAGAAAGATATAAAACGTGAAATGAGAGTAGAAATTTTGATTTTGTAGGCTTACGCAGTGATTGCAATCGGTTAGAATGGTGAAATGTATATTGAATCGAGGAGAACCGACTATGAGACGAGAGAACCTGGAAAATTTTCCCGCAAAAATCCATCCCCACCCTCCTCCAATACTTCCAATGTTCGCAGGTGGTACGTACAAGTGATTGATTGGTCGCACCTTGAAATCAGCACCCAAATTACCACCCCTTAAATTGAGGAAATCGGCCATTAGATCGAGAGAAATCATTGTTTTACGTTTGACTAACCATCACAAAACGCTAAGGTTTCCATTTGAAAAAGGGCAAAATTAAATTTTGGTTTAAGGGGGGTTTCTCCGTACTCAACTAATGCGCGAAAAAGGGAAAAGTTCAAAAACAACCTGACTTTACCCCTTTTTAAGCGCTGAGTTCCTAGGAAGAGGCAGTTTAAATTTAAGTAATAACTGTTTGATAATTACTGCATTTTAATATTACGTAAAAGCAAATGAATATCGATTGAAAGGTATTAGGTGTTCAATGAGTTCACAACACTTTTTTGTTTTTGTTGAAACTAAGAATTTCTCTCCATACCCACATTCTTTTTATTTTCCAGTTATTTCAAATCGTTTATTCATAACATTATTCCTAGTGATTTGTAGATAGGTTGGTACTTACTTTTCTCGGAATTCTCTCCTCGATCATTGTTTTCAGCCATTTTCGAGCCCTCTGCTTTTAACCGAAAGTAGATGAATCAAACAGCAAATGCCGGTAAATACTATTCAATCTTTCTCCCGTAGAGGGTAAGTCAACCTGATGAAGGAGGTTGCGGTGATAGCAGAATTGCTTCCAAAGCTTCGAACCGTCAACAAATTATTCGGAGCTCAAGATGACTGAAAAACAAATAACAATCAGTGAATTGGTCTGGTAGGTCCAGGTAGGTAGACAGACAACGCAGCGAAGATTAGGTCAATCAAGGATGCGATCCCGTCACTCACTGCGTAGGTAAAGTTGAGGAAGGGCAGGAGCTGAACAACTGTTGCTACGCAGTTTCTAAGGGCTTTGGTCATGCGCTAGGTCCAATCAATAAATCAGAAGATTACCAAGAATTCAGTAATTCAGCCCCTGGCCAACGTTTTGATGTAGGTAAAACACATCTATCTCAACTTCCAACAAGTTGACGGGATGTCCGGATATAGGTACCGCCTAAGAGTATAAGGTGATGGGAATGAGCCTCCATATGACTTTAAGAGCCCTCGGGCTAATTGCGATTGGAAATATTAATTGAGAACTATTTAGAATTCAGCTACTCGTTTAGAACATCTGGGGAAGATTATCTTATACAAGATTCCACGTAATGAATCACCAGTGAAACTGTGTTTATGTAAGTGCCAGAGGAGGTTAGGATTCAATAAGTGCCAACAAATGAGCCAGAGCCATGATGCACTTCGTATAGATAGGTACGTACAGGATTAATTCGCTCAAATACATTCGATTGTTATCTCGAAGGCTGTTGACAATATGTACCTTGATGAAGGGGTAAGAAGATTTTTATTTTAATCTAATGCCCATTTATAGTACCTGTAGTATAGTTTTTTTAAAATAATTTTACTTGAGTATTTTACATTAATTATAGAAATGTTTAGGCTAATAAAGATGGAAGATGTGATGTAACTTCGTGACGTTGGCCGAAGGGTGAGTTTGGTCAGAGATAGTTTTATCAAATGCATTGCATCATAGTCCAACTACACAATGAAATATTTCAGTGCTTGAGGGAGAAGCATCTTTCAAAAGCGCTAGCAAAAATAGAAGTAATTAGTCCTGCGAACCCTTCAAAAATCCCAAAGAAAAGAGAAGTACAAAATCTGAATAACATTTATACTTTAAACATTATATTTTAAGCTTTCCGACTTACGTCTATCCGAAAACCCCGTTCTGTGAGTACCAAAAATCTACGGTGATAGGTAACCTACTTGAGTGAGGCATTACTTGTCAAAACTATTTCAGAAGTTGAAAGCTGTCTGAATTGTAGAGGGATGCAAGGGTTTGCATACAATGTGTTCCTCAAAGTAAAACACGAACCTCCTTCACGATAAAATCCGAACCAAATCTTTTAACATATACTTCTTTCTTCGTGCTCTCTACCATATCACAAAACGGCAACAAACTACTCCCTTGCGTTAAAACTGAAGATAAGGACGTAGTTGAACAGAGAATTCATTCCCTGTGAGATGAGCTTCGAACATTTCAGGGAAAGTGATGTAGGGTACTAGTTGATTCTATCTAACTTTCAAAATCGTCTATGTCTTTTATACGAGTGATTTTTTTTATAACTGAGAAACAAACCTTTTCTGAATTGTTTGAAACCTCGGACACAGATCTACTGCATTTATCAGCGCCAGACCAGGATTAGTAAGAAGGTACCTGTTGAATTTTCGTGTATTATTCAAGGAGGTAAGTTGGATTTTTAATGCAGAGATGAAAGTCGCCTAGATGAAGAGGGACTCGGTCGAATGCCTCCTTGATTTCGACAGAATAACGTTAAGGATAGACTTCTGCACTATAATTATCTTACGTACCTATGTGACACGGAAGCGCACTTCCCCATATTGATATACAATACTGCAGCAATAACTGCACTAGAATCTAATAAACAAAGTACACCAGCTTCGTGCTCTCCAAGAGCAAAGTGAACCCAATTTATTGGGGACCAGTTCGCCTCCAAGAAGTGCACCCCAAGTAGGTCTAAACGAAACGGACTGCGGCAGACATCGGAAATGAGAGGCATGGGAAGCATAGGAAGCTATAAACCTTCTGCCACAAGTTCGTAAGAACTTAGTAGGTTGGTGGACAGAAGAAAGAATTTTTATGAGACTGTTGTCATTTCTGTGATTTGTTTTTCTTTCTGTCTATAAATTGATATTCTATTCTATTCTGGAAGGCACGATGTGCCTTTAGAGCGAATAGGAACACTCTCCCGACCAACCCCACACCCAAGCAGATTGGTCCCTGGTCGTTCTACAGGGACCGATCCGTGGAGCAATGCCAATTGCGAATATGTTTGTTGACAGACTTCAAAACACCAAAAACAAAAATGGAGACGGTGAAGGTCTCTCAGTTCTGCGTGACAAAGGACAACTTTTCGGAATAAGGCTGCAAGGAAAATACAATTGATAAACTACAATATTTGTTTTTGAAACAAAAAAACATGACATAGAAGATGATATTTGATTCTAAATGACAAAGAAGATGCAATGAGCGCATGAGGCGATCGAGCACCACGGAAGGGGCGGACTAAATACAAGCAATCAACGCCCACCAATCGAACTACTGAAGTTGATAACTTATTACGATGCACCCACCTAGGATTTTGTAGGTAGATGAAGAAATTAGCAAATGCGTTGAGCACAATAATTTAAGTAAAAGTCAAGAAATCGAAGATATAGTTTCCTTGGAAAAAGTCTCTCAAGTGGCCATAGCTTCCTCGTAACCATAACACCATTGTATGAATGATCATCAAAACCTACGCATCGGAAGGAAACAAGGGCCCGGTTTCGCCACAGTGGAGGAACCTCCTATCATCTCAACCCAGGATTGAAAGTACATCCGCGGATCATAGTTTAGATCGTTTCATAAAAGATTTTTATCCATGGATTCCAAGGATCAACTGAACAAGGGATTAAGCAGCATCAGTTTCATACACGAAAAAAACGTCTGCCAAGTGGGTGTGGCACATAGCTTCCTCGTATCCATAACCCGATTATATAGATGATCCGATGCATAGTAGTTAATATCAAAACACCAATCTTTAAGTACCTTTCACTACCCTTATAGGGGACCATCTACACGCTACTCTGGATAATCCTAGAAAATTTCATCAAATTCGGATGAAAAATGTAAGTGAGTCACTACTCAAAAAATCCAAAAATATCTTGGCACGGCTGGGAATCGTAACCGTGACCTCTCACTTGTATAAATGACTCGTTGTACATGTGCTACGGGCGCCAGACAGTAGATAGTGTAGAATTTGAGCTTGTGACGTACGCACGGCTGTTACACGGATTTTACGTTCGCGCATGCGCATCGGCTACTATAAGTCCGGGGGTGATGATTTTCATAGGGGACCATTTACAATCTAATCCGCATAATCCCTGAGAATTTCATTGAAATCGGATGGAAAATGTAGAAGTTATGGCCGTTTCAAGGAAATTCACGTTTGCGCATGCGCAGTCGCTTCTATCAGTCCGGGGATGATGATTTTCATAGGGGACCGTCTACACACCAACCCGCACAATCCCTGAAAATTTCATCGAAATCGGACAATAACTTCGTATAGTTATGCGCGTTACAAGGAAATCATGACAGACGGACAGACACACAGACAGACAGACACACAGACACGGAACCAAAATTGTTCAGAAAGGTCTAAAACGCAAAACGCGAGTGAAAATTTTGATTTTGGAGTACTTTTTTTTTCATCCTTGAAAAGTGAAAACAAAGCTTCCGCTACCTTGGTAGACTCGGAAGCAATAGTCAAAACTAGTGATGGATCCACATTTTTCCGATACAACAACTTGAAATATTCTGTTCTGCCATCGTGTTTTGGTTTATTATTTTCAATACGATGGGTTACATTTCACGATATGTAGAATCCGAACATCGATTACAAAATATTCCGTCCTTCCGCCGTATGGCGATCCTTAGTTACCTACCATGGACCGAATTTGATCACATATTTGGAGTACCGGCTCCATTAGGGGTTTAGTTGTGCCGCAAAGCTTTTGGTTGGTGTCAGTCACTTTTAAAGGATGAAAAATAGGGGTTTTCAATTTTCAAAACATCTTAGCTCGAAAACTCGGGATATAAAGGTACTCTTTCTCCACTGTTTATTGCTTTTGCTTCGAAGTCTACCAAGGTAGCGGAAGCTTTGTTTTCACTTTTCAGGGATGAAAAAAAAAGTTCTCCAAAATCAAAATTTTCACTCGCGTTTTGCATTTTAGACCTTCCTGAACAATTTTGGTTCCGTGTCTGTGTGTCTGTCATGAATTCCTTGTAACGCGCATAACTATACGAAGTTATTGTCCGATTTCGATGAAATTTTCAGGGATTGTGCGAGTTGGTGTGTAGACGGTCCCCTATGAAAATCATCATCTCCGGACTGATAGAAGCGACTGCGCATGCGCAAACGTGAATTCCTTGTAACGGCCATAACTCCTACATTTTCCATCCGATTTCAATGACAATTTCAGGGATGTTACAGATTAGTATTTAGATGGTCCCCTATGAAAATCACCACCTTCGGACTGATAGTAGCCACTGCGCATGCGCAAACGTGAATGTCCGGACGGCAAGCAGTGTCGGAGCTAAAAGGAGTGGCACCCAACAACATCAGGGTGATGGCTGCAACCTTGTCATGGCGCGGTGTGTGGTGCGGGAAAAGTGCCACGGAGTTGCGCGAGTTGGGCATCTCGGCAGGCGTACTCCTTGGTATCACCACCCGTGTCCTGCTCGGCTCATATTTGAACTGGTGGTCGTTTTATAGAGGCACTTCCCTTCATCCTTCTCTCCCACCCCCACCTTCCTCATCTTCCCTTATCCCTAGGGCCGGCGTCGGGTGAGTCCTGGGCGTCCTCCCTATTACATTTTGTCTTGAGGGGAGTGTCTTGAGGGAAAAAAAAGGAAAAAAAACGGCCATAACTTCTACATTTTCCATCCGATTTCAATGAAATTTTCAGGGATTATGCGGATAAGATTGTAAATGGTCCCCTATGAAAATCATCACCCCCGGACTGATAGTAGCCGATGCGCATGCGCGAACGTAAAATCATTGTAACAGCCGTGCGTACGTCAGAATCTCAAATCCTACACAGGCTATTGCCAGGCCCCCATAGCTCATACGCAGCGAGTCTAACTCCCACTGGGTTCGACTCCCAGCCATACTGAGAAATTTTTTGAGTAGTGACTCACTTACATTTTTCATCCGAATTTGATGAAATTTTCTAGGATTGTCCAGATTAGCGTGTTGATGGTCCCCTATGAGGGTAGTGAAACGTACTTAGAGATTGGTGTTTTGAGATTAACTACTATGCATCGGATCATCTATTATAATCGGGTTATGGATACGAGGAAGCTATGTGCCACACCCACTTGGCAGACGTTTTTTAATCTGAACTAGACCTCATTCTGAGAATTTTGACACCAACCGCGACCTTCTAGCGTGAGAAGACCTTTTTTTACGTTTTTTCAAAGTTTCGAATGTTTATGACGTCACAGTGGGCTGTGGGGAGGGGGTCCCGCCCAGGCGGGAGGGGCGCGTGACGTCATAAACATTCGAAACTTTGAAAATCATATAAAAAGATCTACTCATCCAAAAAGAGAACGGCTAGTGTCTTAATTCTCAAAATGAGTTCTACTTTCGATTAAAAATTTTAAAAATATCAGGCGCACCCCCCCCCCCCCCCATGGGGAGGGGCCCATTTAGATTAAAATTGAATTTTTAGAATTTAATAAGACCACCAGGTAAAAAATCAGAAATAAGAGTGCGAACAAGACTGTTGACTGATGGAAATAGGCTTAACCTCCGTTCAAATTTCAGCTGATCAAATGCGATCATTGTTCGTTTCTTTGAATGAAGTTTCGTGTTGTACTCAGTTGTGGGACCGTGGCAACCAATAATTAAATTTCCTAATGAAGGCACCCACAACTCTCGGATAGCGATGTTAAATTCTTGCTAGTAGGCAGTATTAATGGGAAAACCGCGTTCTATGCATGGGTGATCTATACAATAAAATAATCAACCATGTTGTAATAATTTTCAGTGTTTTGAATTCAAAGCCTGATTTGAATATCTAGAAACAATATTGTACCGTTATTTTTAGGATGTCCCACAGTAAAACTTGGGCGTCCTTATGCGATTATTCTGGGGTAAAGTTGGACAACACTCAAAAGAGAAAAAAAATAACCACACACTAATCCGTTTTAGACCATTGTGAATCCGAATCCGCGAAAAATCATAGGTGTATGTCTGCGTGACAAAATCTTGTGTACTCTGCCCACGCCTTAGTTTTCAACCGATTTTCGTGGTTCTTTTTTTGTTCGACGCGGAAAACTATCCAGTTGTGCACTACGTCGGGGGGAAGGGGGGGGTTAATCTTGTGTACTGTGCCTTTGTGTATTCTACCTTCCTAATATTTGATTGCCACTATTTATTTGTACCATCCGCGTTCCGCGGAGTTTAGATGTAATAAAACGACAATTATAATCAGTGTTTTTCTTTTTAGGGGCACCTAGCTCCCAAAGTTGAAGAATTGTAGTGAATTTTCAGGAATCGTTAAGATAACCGCATCAACAGGTAGGTGTGTATCAATTCTTTTGGAAATATGTAAGTAGCTTTGGTAGTTTAAAATTATTCAATAGTAGTACTATGTGGGTATCTAGATACATTAACCCTACCTAATTTTTCTGGCTATACGAACCTGAGTAGTTGGAGTAAGTAAAACCTATCTGTCTACCTACTCAAATCTTGTTCGATCTCTGAAACATTAACTAAAAAGTCTGCCAAGTAGGTGTGGCACATAGCTTTCTCGTACCCATAACCAGTTTATAAAGATGATCTGATGTATAGTAGCTAATCTTAAAACAATAATCCCTAAGTTCCTTGCACTACACTCATAGGGGACCATCTACACGCAAACCTTACTGTCCCTAAAAATTTCAACAAAATCTGGTAGAAATCGTATAAGTAATGGCAGCTATAAGGTTTTTACATTTGCGCTTGCGCAGCGGCTACTATCAATCCGGGAGTAGGTGATCATCTACACCCCAACCCGCACAATCCCTGAAACTTTCATCGAAATCGAACAAAAACTTCGAATAGTTTTGCTCGTTACAAGGATTTCATGTCAGAAACACACACACGAACACCTAGACAGACCGACACGGAACCAAAATTGATCAGGAAAGCCTAAAACGTAAAACGCACGTGGAAATTTTGATTTTGGAGAACATTTTTTTATAACCTTGAAAAGTGAAAGAAAAAAAAAAAGTTGGTAGACTCGGAAGCAAAATTAAATAAAATTGTCTGAATTTCAACTGTGCTTACTTTTAGCGAATTTTCAAAGAAAATGAAGCTATGGCAATGGCCTCAAAATTTTTAGAATGGACTTTTTCGAGAAAAAAATGTTCGCTGAAATCCGTTTTGGAACTTTCTGAAACAATACCTGAAGCTTTTCCGAAAATCATATATTCTGACTCCCAATGACAGGAAGGATAGGCTAATGGGGCTAAATTTATATAACTATACTGCCCTCATTAGTAAGAACGTCCTATGTCCACAGAAAAGGCTTCAATAATCGATTTGTCCATTTATCAAGTTTCACATACCCATCCTAGGCTAAAACGTCCTAATTAAGTCCTACTAGGCTTAAACGTCCTATGGAGAGGAAAATCCGGGACATAAGACGTTCTAGCTTAGTACACAACATTAGAAAAGTTGATCGTACTAGGCTAAAATGTCCGTTGTGAAAATATCACGGACATAGGGCGTTCTAGCCTGTTCAAGACCAATGAAATGTATACAACAACAACAATACTTATCAGATAAGAATACAAAAGAGCGGCAAGTAATCTTCTCACTAAGGTAAACACCGGCCCTCGCGTCCTCTGTCTTGTGCAAAACGTTATCTTGCGAGTTTTTGTGATTTATTTATCCACGGAATGGATCCTAATCAGAATGCCAAGTGGGCGTGGCACATAGCTTCCTCGTATCCATAACCCGATTATATAGATGATCCAATGCATAGTAGTTAATCTCAAAACACAAATCTCTAAGTACCTTGCACTGCCCTCATAGGGGACCATCTACACGCTAATCTGGACAATCCTAGAACATTTCATCAAATTCGGACGAAAAATGTGTCCTGGGCGGGAGTCCAGAGCATTGCTCACTGATCTATAAAGGGGTTGGTTGAATGGGATTTGAGATTGCCACGTCACACGCGAGAGCGTCAAATCTACGGCTGTTAGGCTACTGTAAATTTTAAGGCCTTGATTTTCATTGGGGACCATCTACAACCTAATCCGCGTAATCCCTGAAAATGTCATCGAAATCGGGTAGAAATTGTGGAAGTTATGGCTGTTACAAGCAATTCACGTTCGCGCATGCGCATCGGCTACTATCAGTCCGGGGGTTATGATTTTCATAGGGCACCATCTAAACACTAATCTGTAACATCCCTAAAAATTTCATCGATATCGGATGGAAAATGTGGAAGTCACGGCTGTTACAAGGAATTCATGTTTGCGCATGCGCAGTGGCTACTATCAGTACGAAGGTGATGATTTTCATAGGTCAACATTTTCGTAGGGGACCATCTACAACCTAATCAACATATTCCCTGGAAATTTCATCGAAATCAGGTGGAAAATGTGGAAGTTATGGCCGTTACAAGGAAATCCACGTTTGCGCATACGCAGTGACTACTATCAGTACGAAGGTGATGATTTTCATAGGTCACCATCTAATCAGTAATCTGTAACATCCCTGAAAATTTCATTCAAATCGGATGGAAAATGTAGAAGTTATGGCTGTTACAAGGAATTCACGTTTGCGCATGCGCAGTCGCTTCTATCAGTCCGAGGATGATGATTTTCATAGGGGACCGTCTACACACCAACCCACACAATCCCTGAAAATTTCATTGAAATTGGACAATAACTTCGTATAGTTATGCCCGTTACAAGGATTTCATGACAGACACACTGACAGACAGACACGGAACCAAAATTGTTCGGAAAGGACTAAAACGCAAAACGCGAGTGAAAATTTTGATTTTGGAAAACTTTTTTTTCGTCCTTGAAAAGTGAAACAAAGCTTCCGCTACCTTGGTAGACTCGGAAGCAAAAATGTACCTGATATAAGCGACAAAATTATTTAATCTTCAGGTTACCTTTATCTCATATTCATCTATCCAGTTATAATTAATAGATCTAGAGCTGCAGCAGGTTACTAGTACTTACATATTTTTAATGGATAACCTCAAAATCCTTCCTACGGTAAGTAACTCGCATATCACCTTCACGTGATATCCTTGATATGGTAGATTACTCTACCTCTCCTTGGTAGATCCTTCAAAGAAATTGATTGTCGCCAAAAACCTTGAGTTTGAACTAAATTTTTGAAATAATACTCGAAACTCAATGGACATAAGACATTTTAAGCTAGCATCACACTGTTGCAAGCTGTCCCATGTCCATGGGTACTAGGCTAAAACGTACTATGTCCAAATGTTAACCATAAATGACCTAATACAGGCCAGGCAACGAGTTTTCAAGATTTGTTTATACACTGGTTACCTTATAGATTTGAGAGGTGATGGTCAAAAAACGAAATCTCAAGCTTCAATGGTTTGGGTGGCGCAGAAACCGAAATTAAAACGCGATTTTCTCGAAACTTGAAACATATTGTTTAGTAATGCATGCATTCCATGGGACGTCCCATTGGATAAGCATTAGATCAGTTTAACCAGTTGTTAAGTGATAAAACTGTTTCACTCGATGTAATTTATTTATTACTTTAGGCAAGAAATAGTGACCCCCCCCCCCCCACCATTATCCACCTTAACATTTCTAGCGGCATGAGAGCCTCGAATCTGAAGAGCATCTTAAAATCCATGATCTACGACACCCAACATGCGAATTCGAGTCCCCCCCCCCCAACACCAACAATGGTGCCAGTCTGGCACCAAAGCGGAAATACGTCGTAACATTGAACTTTCATCTATTAGTTTTGGTAGGCAGTCCGTCGAAGTTCACATCCGTATTCAAGGTGAAACACAAAAAAAAAAACACGAAATAAGCGGTTTTTGGCATCATGGCACCATGGTGGCACCACTATTAGTTCCATGGTATAATGAGGTATAATGAGAATTTTTCCTCAATTTCAAAGCTTGGGTACAATTAGTAAGCAGTAAAGGAACCGAAATATTGAAAAATCGGATATTTTGTGAATATTATCCCCCACTCACCCCCTCCCCTTGCGAATTTTGGTACTCTGGTAAAATCATGTACAACTCGGAAGTTATTTGAGTCAAACAAAAAAGAAACACGCAAATCGGTTGGAAATTGAGGCCTGGGCAGAGTTTACAAGATTATGCACGCAAACGCACGTTTTTTAAGCATTAACCCCCCCTTTCCCCCTCTTAAAAAGCAAAATCCAAAATTCCGGCGCCGTAGTGCACAACTAGATAGTATTCCGCGTCAAACGAAAAAAGAACCACGAAAATCGTTTGAGAACTAAGGCCTGGGCAGAGTACACAAGATTATGCCCAAAAACGCACGTTTTTCGAGCATTAACCCCCCCTTTCCCCCCCTTAAAAGGCAAAATTCGAAATTCCGGCGACGTAGTGCACAACTAGATAGTTTTCCGCGACGAACAAAAAAAGAACCAGGAAAATCGGTTGAGAACTAAGGCCTGGGCATAGTACACAAGATTTTGTTACACGCACACATACACACACACACAGACATACACCTATGGTTTTTTTTTCGCGGATTTGGATTCAGAATGGTCTAAAACGGATTACTGTGTGGTTATTTTTTTTTCTGTTGAGTGTTGTCCAACTTTACCCCAGATCGATCGCATAAGGACGCCCAAGTCTTACTGTGGGACGTCCTAAAAACGTCTGCCAAGTGGGTGTGGCACATAGCTTCCTCGTATCCATAACCCGATTATGTAGATGATCCGATGCATAGTAGTTAATCTCAAAACACCAATCTTTAAGTACCTTTCACTACCCTCATAGGGGACCATCTACACGCTAATCTGGACAATCCTAGAAAATTTAATAAAATTCGGATGAAAAATGTAAATGTTATGGCTATTACAAGGATTTTACGTTTGCGCATGCGCAGAGGCTTCTGTAAATTTTAAGGCCTCGATTTTCATTGGGGACCATCTACAACCTAATCCGCGTAATCCCTAAAAATGTCATCGAAATCGGGTAGAAAATGTGGAAGTTATGGCTGTTACAAGAATTCACGTTCGCGCATGCGCAGCGGCTACTATCAGTCCGGGGGTGATGATCTTCATTATGAAAGGGGACCCTATGATAGGGGACCATCTACAACTTAATCCGCAAAATCCCTGAGAATTTCATCGAAATCGGGTAGAAAATGTGGAAGTTATGGCCGTTACGAGGAAATTCACGTTTGCGCATGCGCAGTGGCTTCTATCAGTCCGATGGTGATAATTTTCATAGGGGACCATTTAAATACTAATCTGTAACATCCCTGAAAATTTCATTGAAATCGGATGGAAAATGTAGAAGTTATGGCCGTTACAAGGAATTCACGTTTGCGCATACGCAGTCGCTTATTAGTCCGGAGATGATGATTTTCATCGGGGACCGTCTACACACCAACCCGCACAATCCCTGAAAATTTCTTAGAAATCGGACAATAACTTCGTATAGTTATGCGCGTTACAAGGAATTCATGACAGACAGACAGACAGACAGACACACAGACACGGAACCAAAATTGTTCAGAAAGGTCTAAAACGCAAAACGCGAGTTAAAATTTTGATTTTGGAGAACTTTTTTTTCGTCCTTGAAAAGTGAAACAAAGCTTCCGCTACCTTGGTAGACTCTGAAGCAAAATGGACATAGGACGTTTTTACTAAGGAGGGCAGTATAGATATAACATTATTATATGTGTCACTCGCACGACAACTTGAGAAAATTGTTTAGCAAAAATGTTCAAGTTTTCGCCAAAATGTTCGTAAAAACCAACAAAAAGACGAGTTCGTTAGCCAGAAATTTTGGACAAATGTCAAAAATAGTCCAAAAAAAAGCTGGGTTTTCCCAGTTTTTGTGGTTATTACCAATCATATTACCAATCATAGTAATTTATGGTATATTCGGATTCAGCACAAAATTTTTAATATCAATGCGTTTTTTTTTAAATAAAAATTGTTCAACAATTTCAAAAAGTACTCGTATATGTATTTATATATTTTACTTATGAAAACGTGCGTAATATTTGTTGTACCCAGAAATACCTACAGTAGCCGTGTGGGTACTCTATGAGTTCGTGGAGATGAGTAGAACGTGAATATGGACTCCTAACATCTTCTAAACATACCCTGTGCGTACAGTATGTTGGTATGGTATACTGAAAATCGAAGAAACCAACAATAGCCGTGTGGGTACTCCATGAGCTCCTGGAGACGTGTAGAAATGGATATGGACTCCTTACATCTTCAGAACATAGCCCGTGCAATGTTAGTAATCAGCCTTATTAGCGAGTTTTCAAGGAAAATTAAGCAATAAATTGCGATGGCCTCAAAATTTTTAGAACGGACTTTTTCGAAAAATGTCTTCACTGAAATACGTTTTGCAACATTCTTAAACGATCCCTAAAGAGTGTAAAAAGATTTCTTCGAAAATTTGCTCATTAATTCATGCTGCATGAATGGACTTTTGTGATACGAAGGTAGATTGGGCAGATCAGTGAGAATAAAATAATGCGCCATCAGTCAAAATTCATATTTTCCGAGTTCTTTAAAATGAAAAACGCCATTAGAGATAGAATTAACTACATTTGAAGATGGTTTGAATCAAAGAGAGTTAAATAGTGATTCAAGGATTTCACATTTGTGCATTCGCAGTGCCTATCAATGACCTGGTCATGATCAAACTCATAGGATATTATTCAAAGTCTCAACCATGCAATATCTGAAAATTCGATCGAAATAGGACTCTAACTTCGTACAGTTACTTAGTTAGGAACTCTATAACTTGAAATTCGAGTGGAAATTTCGATTTTGAATGGAATTTTTGCAACTCTCAAAACTGAAAACAATGCTTCAGCAATTATTCGCCTATAATTCAGCTATATCGTTGGTAAACACGGACACGGAAGCACAACTGGACAAGCTCATAACTAGATAGTCCCGAGACTTATTTCAAAGGGTATCCAGTCAGAACGAACATACAGCTCTCGTAAACAAAACGTTCCAGGTTCAACATCGGTGATGATTTACCTACTTAGTTTGACCGTTAGCACCTACCGTGAATGGCCTACCTGCAATCAGTTTGCCTGCCTGTCTGGAACCGATTACTTCTCAACGGCAGATACCATCATCACCAAATGTGGTACGTTTACCCAATAAACCTTACGGTAGAAAATGGATTGTTTAAGAACATTGTGCGCAGAGAGTATCTTGCGCACGATTGTACCGAGTTTCAAGTGAATTTTGGGATGAATGACCACAAATTCAATTTCAAGTTACTACTTAAGTAGGTACTAATAATATCTTGATTACCAACACAACACCACCAGTCATGAATTTTATTTCTCATACACGTTTCAATAATATCCATTCTACATTTTAATATTCATAACCCTCTCAAATGAGGGTTGCTGAAGTCAGAATCAATTTTTACCCATGCAATTTCCGGGGAATGAGCAAAACCTGTCCGGTTTTAACATCCCAGATTAACATTAGGTACTTTATGGAACCTGCAGGAGAGATGACAACATTGTGTGCAGCTGCACGTAACGGCTCTATATTTCAAAAGAAGTTTTGCACTTTAATTGTCATCTACCTAAACAAGAAGGGTCCCGAAGTCAGAATATATTCATCCATCGTTGCCTGAAGAAATACACGATACAGCCTGATCAGCTGAACCTATCTACTTTCAAGTAGTGCTATAAGTTGCCTTCCTTTCACCACCTATTTTGATACACCCAACGATCCACGTACACTACAAGTCACAAAAACGTCTGCCAAGTGGGTGTGGCAAATAGCTTCATCGTATCCATAACCCCATTATATAGATGATCCGATGAATAGAAGTTAATCTCAAAACACCAATCAATGCCCTCATAGGAGACGATCTACACGCTAATCTGGACAATCCTAGAAAATTTCATCAAATTCGGAAGAAAAATGTAAATGGTATGGCTGTTACAAGGATTTTACGTTTGCACATGCGCAGAGGCTACTATCAGTCCAGGGGTGATGATTTTCATAGGGGACCATCTACAACCTAATCCGCGTAATCCCTGAAAATTTCATCGAAATCGGGTAGAAAATGTGGAAGTTATGGCTGTTACAAGGATATCACGTTTGCGCATGCGCAGTGGCTACTATCAGTCCGAGACTGATGATTTTCATAGGGGACCATCTACACGCCAACCCACACAATCCCTGAAAATTTCATTGAAATCGGACAATAAATTCGTATGGTAATGCCGGTTACATGGATTTCATGACAGACACACAGACAGACAGACACGGAACCAAAATTGTTCAGAAAGGTCTGAAACGTAAAACGCGAGTGGAAATTTAGATTTTGGAGAACTTTTTATTTTCTACCTTGAAAAGTGAAAACAGCTTCCGCTACCTTGGTAGACTCGAAAGCAATTAAAAAACGTTTGCGCATGCGCAGCGGCTACTATCAGTCCGGCGGGGTTAACTTTCATAGGGGACCATCTACACGCCAACCCGCACATTCCCAGGAAATTTCATCGAAATCGGATGGGAAATGTAGATGTTATGGCTGTGGCAAAGATTTCACGTTTGCGCCTGCGCAGGGGCTACTATCCGTCCGGGGGTAATAATTTTCATAGGGGACCATCTACACGCCAACCCGCACAATCCCTGAAAATTTCATCGAAATCGGATGGAAAATGTGGAAGTTATGGCTGTGGCAAAGATTTCACGTTTCCGCATGCACAGCGGCTACTATCAGTTTGGGGGGTAATGATTTTCATAGGGGACCATCTACATGCCAACCCGCACAATCCCAGAAAATTTCATCGAAATCGGATGGGAAATGTAGCAGTTATGGTTGTGGAAAAGATTTGACGTTTCCGCGTGCTCAGCGGCTACTATCAGTCCGGCGGAGTTGACTTTCACAGATGACTATCTACACGCTCAATTAATAAACATATTGTTTAGTAACGCATGCATTCCAGGCGACGTCGCATTGGATAAGCATTGGGTCAATTAATACCAGTTGGTAAGCGAAAAAACTGTTCACTCGGTGTAATTTGTTAAGTATTCTAGGCAAGAAATAGTCCCCCCCTCCCCCTTATCCACCATATCATTTCTAGCGGCATGGGAGCCTCGAATCTGAAGAGCATGGTTGTGGAAAACCATGATCCACGACCGGGGGGTCGTGGATCATTGGCTGGGGAGCCAATGGTGCCAATCTGGCACCAAAGCGGTAATACTTCGTAACGTTGAACTTTCATCCATTTGTTTTGGTAGGCAGTCCGTTGAAGTTCAATTCCGTATTCAAGGTGAAACACAAAACAAAAAACATTTAAAAACCCATGAAATAAGCGGTTTATGGTGCCCTGGCACCATGGTGGCACCACTATTAGTTCCATGGTGGGACAGAGAATAATTCATGAAAATCCGGAGGTATACCTAATGAGAATTTTTCCTCAATTTCAAAGCTTAGATACAATTAGTAAGCTATAAAGGAACCGAAATATTGAAAAATCGGATATTTTGTGAATATTATCGCCCCACCCCCCCCACCCCCCCCCCTCCTCTTGCGAATTTTGATACTCTGGTGAAATAGCGTGCAATTTGGAAGATTTATGAGTCGAACAAAAAAAAAAGAAACACGGTTGGAAATTGAGGCCTGGGCAAATTTTACAGGATTATGCCCGCAAACGCACGTTTTTTGAGCATTAACCACCCCTTCCCCCCCACCATAAAATTCGAAATTCCGGCGACGTAGTGCACAACTAGATAGGTTTCCGCGTCGAATAAGAAAAGCACCATTAAAATCGGTTGGAAATTGAGGCCTGGGTAGAGTACACAAAATTAGGCCCAAAAACGCACGCTTTTTGAGCATTAACCCCCCCTTTCCCCCTCAAAAAGCAAAATTCGAAATTCCGGCCACGTAGTACACAACAAGATAGATTTCCGCGTCGAACAAAAAAGAACCACGAAAATCGGTTGAGAACTAAGGCCTGGGCAGACGACACAAGATTTTGTCACACACACACACACACACACACAGACATTCACCTATGGTTTTTTTGCGGATTTGGATTCAGAATGGTCAAATCGGATTACTGTGTAGTGATTTTTTTTTCTGTTGAGTGTTGTCATCCTCCACCCCAGATCGATCGCATGAGGACGCCCAAGTCTTACTGTGGGACTTCCTAAAAATGGTTCCGAAGGACGCAAACCTGAGTACAACTCGAAGAAACGAACAGCGATCTTTGGTCAGCTAAAATTTGAACGGAGATTAGGCTTCTTTTGCATTCACCCGTGTTTCTGACTTATCGTTTCTGACTTATCCTTAAGTTTCCTTAGGGACCGTACGGTTGGTCCCTAACCAACCGGCCTCCGTGTGGTCTCATTCGATTCTAAAAATCAATATATCTCAAACTGATGGAAAAACTATACCTTTACATCGAAATTTTTTGAGCTAGGGCGTTTTCAAAATGCTAACCCTTAGAAGTGACTGACATCAACCAAAAGCTTCGGGGCACAACTAGACCCGAATGGAGCCCATATACCAAATTATATAAAAATCGGTCCATGGGAACTCAGGAAAGTGCCGCGCACGGCGCGGCGTACGGACGGAAGAATTTTTATTCGATTTACGGATTTTACGTATTACCTTGAAACGTAAACCAACAAATTTTGAGAGGGGAACAAATTTTTTTTGTAGGTCGATTCCAAAGGTTCATTGTTGAAAATGATAAACCAGAAGTATCGATAGTCCGATGTATCGGTGGTATCGTACCGTCCCTAAGCGAGAGTAGGAATCGTTTAGTTGTTAGTTATCATTCTGAAGCGACTATTGAAGCGATTTATTGAAGAGAATGTGATATTTTAGTCACAAGGCAGGAAGAAAGCTCAGGAAGAATATTACGACGTTATTTTTTTCCACCAAAGTTTACAAATATTTTTAATAAAAGTTTTTGCATGGTTCCTCTTAATAATGTGTAATAATTCATCTTCGGGTATGAAAAACTATCTGATTTATTGAACAGAATGTGATAATTTAGTCATTATTAGGCAGTAAGCCCAGGAAGAATATTAGCACCTATGAAGTAATTTATTTATTTATTTATTTTTTTTTTACCAGAATTTATAATTATTTTTACTAAACTTTTTCACTCTAAATAATTTGAATGAACTCACTTGCAAGATGACCAATCCAAATCCTTGTCGTTATCGAGTTGAAGTACCAAAAAAACCATTGAAATAGGGAAAACGCTGCAAATTATTACACAATGGTTTATGATTTTTCTATATTGATCACTCGTCTGCAAAGCCACCATCCATCCAACATGAAGAAAAACATCGATCGTATTTCGGTCAGCTACAATTTGAACTATTAGGCCTCTTTTGCGATTCACACTCGTGTTTCTGATTTATCGTTCGTCCAACCCACAAATTCTCGTAGAGAGCGAACGGTTTGTCCTACAGAGCTCCGCGTGGTCTCAAAAAATTCTAAAAATTCTATACTATCTTAAATTGATGGAAAAACAATACCTTTATTTCAAAATTTTTTGAGTTAGGGCGTTATCAAAATTTCAAAATTTATTTTGGAACCCTTAGAAGTGACCTACATCAACCAAAATCTTCGAGGCACAACTAGACCCCAAATGGAGCTCACATACCAAATTTCATCAAAATCGGTCAATGCTAAGTGGCAAAAGTGCCGCGTACGGCGTACGGACGGCGAAATTTGTATTCGATTTAGGGTACCTTGAAATGTAAACCATCAAATTTTGAGGGGGTGTTGAACATTTTTTTCTTGGTCGATTCCAAAGGATCATTATTGAAAATAATAAACCAAAATGTGACGGGAGGCTGTTAGCCGCCCCGCGATCGCCAGTGTGACTCAAGAGTGCGCGAGCGGATGAAGGATAAATACCTATATGTAATATACACATATGAAAAAGTGTGTAACTA
Source organism: Apolygus lucorum (assembly GCA_009739505.2). NCBI lineage: Eukaryota > Metazoa > Arthropoda > Insecta > Hemiptera > Miridae > Apolygus > Apolygus lucorum. The sequence goes on from CM019167.2 coordinate 84,518,869, forward strand.
TAGAAAACGTTTTAGAATATTCCAAAACCGATTTACATGAAGAAATTTTTCAAAATTTCCCATCCTTCTTTTCTTTGAAATTTGCGAAAAGGTTTACCTAGGTAAGTAATTCAAAATCAAAACGGTTAAGCTGAAATTATTTGAGGAGTTTTAGCTCCTTTCCTCGATGGAGTGGGTCAACAAAAGAATGTATTCAACAATGAATTTATTGTACGTAAGGAACTCCGAGGAGTGTGGCCCGAAACCACAAATAAAAGCGGGAACACGAATGCTCCTCCGACAATTTTAGCGCGCTCCGACTTGGCTAACCATTTAAAAACTGTGATTTCTGACATTTCAAAAATATTAAATATCATTAGTAATTAGGCTTTTGGGTACAGCAGATAGAATTTAACGGATTCAATTCAATTTCAACTTCATATTCGTGCTTGAATCAAAATACTAGAAAAACGGAGATGGGAGTTCAATAACAAGCGAACAATTCTAACCCAAAATTCAAGCCGCTTAAAAAATGAAACGTGGAAAAATAGGAGTCAATAACTAATAACGGTTTTTTTTTAATTTTAGTGGAAATTGGATGAAAAGAAGAAAGGTACTAAGAGAAGAGGAGTGCTTATGTTCAGAATTTTCCATAGGTCAAATGATAATTCGGAATCAGCACAATATTACCTAACAAACACAGTTCTATAATAACAAAGTTATCGGCCAAGGCAGCTTCCCGAATATCGGTATAAATATTCGTATTCCAGCTCGAATGGAATTTTTTTGGAGACTTGGTACAACTTGATCCCTATCTTATGATAAGTGGACTAAAACATTTGGTTACTTCTCAAAATACCATTCAAGTACCTCCGATTCTCGCAATAAAACGAAAAAAAACCCTACCTCGAGTTTTCTGGAGGAAACCTAGAAAGAAGCAAGGTACTAATAATGACGTTTGGACTCCGAGGTATTCGGCTTAGCAACTACGCGTCAGTTTCCCCCGAATGGCCTTGAAATTCCTACGAATTTCAACCTCATTTAAATAGAAAAGAATGCCTCAAAATCCAAATATTTCCATCGTGCTTTTAGGGACTGCAATCGAAACGAGATAACGCAGGTACGTAAGAAAGTCATGTAAATATCTACATCGTTACAGAAAATTTACAGCTTAACATGTGTTGGAAGTTGACCAGATGTTGATCAAACCTATCCAGGAGTGATATTTGAAATAATATGTTTCCAGCCGATATTTACTTCACCTTTAAAAAGGGTTTTAGAAAGTGAAAAGTGACAAAAACTGAGAGAGGTAATTTTGAATATCTACAAATGTTTTGTCAGCCGATGACGCAAGTTCACTTGAAGCCACGCTTCCGAAGACGCGTTTTCACTTCAAGTAAAAATTCCGAATTTCAAGTCAAATCAAATAACAAAATAGGTACTTACGAAATAGAATGCCGGGAGACTCGGATACGCCGCTAATGTCAGTTTGACAGTGTGGAGCCGGAGCAGAAGCCAAACATAAAATACTGATACTACCGCGTCAGACAACAGAGTTGAGTTGATAAGCGTCGTAAACGGAATGAGGAGAGGAAAAAAAAGGAAGCTTGGCATGGATATTTTCTAGAGGGATGGATATTTACAAATCTACGACGGAGTTCGGGCTAAACGGAGATGGCGGATTCCATAGTTTTCGTGCAGAGGCTTTCTGTACATGGAAGAAGTATAATCTTGTCCGCTATATGACCATGGAAAATAAGATTGGGATGCCACTTCTAACGCGACTTTGCCGATTTCTCGACTTAGCGAGTTGCCGATTACCACCTCTACCTTTTGTACCGTACCTTTATTTTCTTTCATCACATGAATCAAACCTTATTCAAATAAGTACAACCTTTTGCAAAAATAATTCATCCTTTTCCTAAAATAAATAAACCTTGTTCCGGAACAATTAAACCTCCTAAATTGCGGGTTTATCATGAATTAGCCTGGCAAGCAACGAATTCGTGCGAGATCCGTCCGTCCAAAATTGTGCGAATGCCCGTCATCCACTGATCCACTCAGAACTCTTCGGAAATAATTTGAGGATTCTGACGAATTTTTGGCAAAGAAATCATGATTTTTGATTTATTGATGCCTATATCGACGAAGGTGGTATTGACAAAGAGAGGAAATGTAGACAAATTTCCGCATTTGGCCTGATTTAGGCCCTTAAAATATATTTCTGATGGCGATGGGAATGAAAATATTAAAAAAAAAACCTTTTTAACAAAAAAATGGACCGACCTCAAAAATGATGTCTGTAAACACCAAAAAGGGAAAAATAATTCTCTCAGCAAATACATACTTGATGTAGTAGGTTGTTGGACATAGATATCTAGTCAACAGATGGTATGTTGGAATACCAACAATTATTTTCAGTGTGATTCACACTTATTGTCACACTCATATCCTCCATCATACGATAGCAGTGACATACTGCCCAATAGTTTTTGGAACACTTATATCTACTCGTATTCATGTTTTGTATGGCACGATCGACGCATGTTGTAATACTCACCAGATCATGTGAGTAGTACTTATAAACCACAGCGTATCCAGACAGGTAGGTAGGTACGCATTGAGTCGCCGCCGTGCCCATCTGTAGACACAAACTTACTACCGATAAATTATTCGATGATCCGGTTACCGTTGAGTTAAAATGTGCTCCCCAAACTATCAGGTACCTAGTACGTCTCTGCTGCCATATGAGTACGATAGTAAGTGTGAACCTCCATAGGAATGGTTGTGACTAGTATTTTGGGACTTTATTATTACATGAGACTTTATTATTATATTGGTGGACATATTGTAATGTCGCTACATACCTTCGGAAGCGTTGTTACCTAATTAGCTATTTACATTCATACTCAGTGTGGAAGCATGTTCGTAGTATGAGAGGTATGTATATTTGCGAAAAAGAATAATATGTTGGTAAGTAGAAGATCTATAAGATGTTTGTGTCTACAGATGGGCACGGCGGCGACTTCAATGCGTACCTACCTACCTGTCTGGATACGCTGTGGTTTATAAGTACTACTCACATGATCTGGTGAGTATTACAACATGCGTCGATCGTGCCATACAAAACATGAATACGAGTAGATATAAGTGTTCCAAAACTATTGGGCAGTATGTCACTGCTATCGTATGATGGAGGATATGAGTGTGACAATAAGTGTGAATCACACTGAAAATAATTGTTGGTATTCCAACATACCATCTGTTGACTAGATATCTATGTCCAACAACCTACTACATCAAGTATGTATTTGCTGAGAGAATTATTTTCCCTTTTTGGTGTTTACAGACAATCATTTTTGAGGTCGGTCCATTTTTTTGTTAAAAAGGTTTTTATTTTATTATTTTTTCCATTTTATATTATTTTTTATTTTTCACGTTTTAGTGGTCCTCCTTTAGTTGATCCTTTCAGATATAAATCTGAAATTAATTTACCCGCAGTTTTTCGGAACAGTTTTAGTAATATCAGTATTACTAAAACTGTTTGAAAAACTGCGGGTAAATCATTTCAGTAAGGTGAACCAGAAGCCGTAGGGTGGACCACATTCGGTAATCCGGATCAGTTTCCATACATATAGATGAGTTTCCATTTTAGGATCAGTTTCAGGAGGTATTTGGTTCACTTGCCTACTTACCAATCTACTCTCTTATCCCCTAACTGGTCGACTTTGTTCATAATTGCTAGGTACTTGGTAGTTCTGACAACACAATTCAACAACACAACCATGACATGATTGACGAGGGAGCTACGTGCTACATCCACTTGGTAGAAAACCCTCTCATCACCTAATTTTACTATATACCTACCTCATATTTGGTACTGCACTATGCAGTTCTGGACGATGTCCTCTACTATTACCTACCTAATCATGTATCGGTGATGAGGGGGGCCATGTGCTACACCCACTTGGTAGAATACCCTCAAATCACCTAACTGTACTATATAATTCATATTTGGTACAGCACTATGCAGTTCTGACGATGTTCTCTACTATTACCTACCTAATCATGTTATCGGTGGTGAGGAAGCTATGTGCTACACCCACTTGTAGAATACCCTCTCATCACCTAACTGTACTATATACCTCATATTTTGTACAGCACTATTCAGTTCCAACAATCTCCTATATGGGCATCCTCCCTCCTACCCAACTATGTTATGGATGGCGAGGAAGCTATGTGCTACCACCCACTTGGTAGAATACCCTCTCATCACCTAACTGTACTATATACCTCATATTTTGTAATGCACTATTTAGTTCCAACAATCTCCTATATGGCATCCTCCCTCCTACCCAACTATGTTATGGATGACGAGGAAGCCATGTGCTACACCCACTTGGTAATAATACCCTCTCATCACCTAATTGTACTATATACCTACCTTATATTTGGTACTAGCACTATTCAGTTCCGACAATCTCCTATACCATTACATAGCCACCATATTATGGATGACTAGGAAGCTATGTGCTACACCCACTTGGTGGAATACCCTCTCATCACCTAATTGTACTATATACCTACCTTATATTTGGAACTGCACTAATACAGTTCCGACAATCTCCTATGCCATTACATAGCCAACCATATTATGGATGACTAGGAAGCTATGTGCTACACTACACCCACTTGGTGGAATACCCTCTCATCACCTAATTGTACTATATACCTACCTTATATTTGGTACTGCACTATTCAGTTCCGACAATCTCCTATACCATTACATAGCAACCATATTATGGATGACGAGGAAGCTATGTGCTACACCCTCTTGGTAGAATACCCTCTCATCACCTAACTGTACTATATACCTCATATTTTGTACAGCACTATTCAGTTCCAACAATCTCCTATATGGCATCCTCCCTCCTACCCAACTATGTTATGGATGGCGAGGAAGCTATGTGCTACACCCACTTGGTAGAATACCCTCTCATCACCTAACTGTACTATATACCTCATATTTTGTACTGCACTATTTAGTTCCAACAATCTCCTATAATGGCATCCTCCCTCCTACCCAACTATGTTATGAATGACGAGGAAGCTATGTGCTACACCCTCTTGGTGGAATAGGTACCCTCTCATCACCTAATTGTACTATATACCTACCTTATATTTGGAACTGCACTATACAGTCCGACAATCTCCTATCCCATTACATAGCCAACCATATTATGGATGACTAGGAAGCTATGTGCTACACCCACTTGGTGGGAATACCCTCTCATCACCTTATTGTACTATATACCTACCTTATATTTGGTACTGCACTATTCAGTTCCGACAATCTCCCATGCCATTACATAGCCACCATATTATGGATGACGAGGAAGCTATGTGCTACACCCTCTTGGTGGAATAGGTACCTCTCATTACCTAATAGTACTATATACCTACCTTATATTTGGAACTGCACTATACAGTTCCGACAATCTCCCATGCCATTACATAGCCAACTATGTTATGGATGACGAGGAAGCTATGTGCTACAACCCACTTGGTGGAATAGGTACCCTCTCATCACCTAATTGTACTATATACCTACCTTATATTTGGAACTGCACTATACAGTTCCGACAACTCCTATGCCATTACATAGCCAACCATATTATGGATGACTAGGAAACTATGTGCTACACCCACTTGGTGGAATACCCTCTCATCACCTAATTGTACTATATACCTACCTTATATTTGGTACTGCGTACTGCACTATTCAGTTCCGACAATCTCCTATACCATGACATAGCCAACTATATTATGGATGACCAGGAAGCTATGTGCTACACCCACTTGGGTGGAATACCCTATCATCACCAATTGTACTATATACCTACCTTATATTTGGTACTGCACTATTCAGTTCCGACAATCTCCTATACCATTACATAGCCAACCATATTATGGATGACTAGGAAAACTATGTGCTACAACCCACTTGGTGGAATACCCTCTCATCACCTAATTGTACTATATACCTACCTTATATTTGGTACTGCGTACTGCACTATTCAGTTCCGACAATCTCCTATACCATGACATAGCCAACTATATTATGGATGACCAGGAAGCTATGTGCTACAACCCACTTGGTGGAATACCTATCATCACCCAATTGTACTATATACCTACCTTATATTTGGTACTGCACTATTCAGTTCCGACAATCTCCTATACCATTACATAGCCAACTATATTATGGATGACTAGGAGCTATGTGGCTACAACCACTTGGTAGAATACTCTCTCATCACCTAACTGTACTACATACCTCATATTTAGTAGGGGGGCGCTATGCAGTTCTGACGATGCCCGTCTACTATTACCTAATCATGTTATCGGTGATGAGGGGGGCTATGTGCTACAACCCACTTGGTAAAATACCCTCTTATCACCAAATTGTACTACATATCTCATATTTGGTACGGCACTATGCAGTTATGACGATCTCCTATACCATTAGATATCCAACTATATTATGAATGACGAGGGAGCTATGTGCTACAACCCACTTGGTAGAATACCTAACTAACAGTACTATAATTATCGCTCATACTTGGTAGGAAAACTCACATACATGAGCATTCGTAGACAAGTTTGATATGGCTCATGCAGGTTCTGGCCTAAAAGCCACTATAATTTCCCCGTTTCTCATCCCCCGCAGCACCTTTTAGTTATCGGAACCCCCCTCATATAGCATATCATTTTAAAGCTTACAATCAGACCTTCAATTTGACTATACACAAATGGTCCTCCATCGACTCAGTCGGAAGTCACAGGGCAAGAAGAGTGAATGCGGACCAATATTCCCGAAAACGGGAACCACGTTTTTCAACTTCTTTCACAAAGTTTCGATACTTTTAACTGAGCAAAATGAAATCTGTTTGAAATGGGACCACCACGGATACTTGTAGAACAAATTTCAAAAAGAATCAGACAGATTGGTACCAGAATAAAGAAATGCAAGCAACTCGGACATACAAAAAAAAAAAAAAAAAAAAAAAAAAAAAATCGTCGTCCCACGACAACCCGAATTGAGTACCTCCTCTTTCGCGCGCCTTCGGCGCGTTGAAGTCGGTCAATAAGAAGTTCTGTGAGTTCCAACAAAACCCTTGGACCGATTTGGATGCAAAAACTTGAATGTCCTAGATCCTCCACCCTCTCCTATCTATCTATCGACTAGGAGGGTTGACATTTTTGTTAGTTCACCCGGCTATGGAGACACTAATTGGACGATTAAGATAAAAAGTCAGCTGAAATATCATCATCAGAACGCCCACGTGGCTGTCGTTGGTTTTTCAAATTAGAGGGGAGCAAATTACAGCAGTCTGAATAATAATAGAATTTAAGTCTATCCAAGTGTCTCTATCTAGTTTTTCTATATTTCAATGTATTAATGGAACATTCTTTGGGTGGTAGGTCGAGTGTGTGAATCCCCCCCCCCCCCCCGTCATACAACCACAGGCTCGAGATCGCGCCTCTTGCCCCCAAATCCTGGAAACGAAAATCCGACGGCTATGATCAAGTTTTAAAATTCTGAAACCGGATTTGTATTTGTGGTGGCTGCTATAATGGCCGGAAAGTAATGGAGACAATTTACAACTTAGGTTGGTCAATTTACAACCTCATGGTTGGTCAATGAGGAATTTCACCAAATTCTGTTTGCATTTTTCCTGAATAGTTAATGGTGTGGGAGAGATGAAAATCGGGCTGATTTCGGAAAATAAGTCTCCTGTTATTTTTGGGAAACAATCAAAATTTTTGATTTCAAAACTAACTGGTAAAACGGACGTGAAGCGGGAACGCTCGCTGATTGGGCTGTTCGGATCGCCGCCTCCTCCCAGTGTTGCCCATTGGGACTACAAAATCGTGTTTTCTAAGAGAAAAGTCATCAAACAAAAACAGGGGAAACCTGATTTTCCCCATCTTGATTTTTCAATTTTTTTCTTCAGTTTTTCGATTTCGAACTTTACTGTTTCGTGAAATTTTGCATCTGGGGACTATAGATTTCTCGATCTCAGCGCTTCAAGCTGCCATAAATGAACTATTCCAGAATGACGTCATTTTCCCGGTTTTTTTAAACATTCGTATTTTCTACACTGTTTTGTTTATTCGTAAATTAGGAAGTTCGTGCTGAAAGTTTGCCTTAGGAGGTTTTTCGAGGTGCTGAATCCGATTTTGGGGTCAAAAATAGGAAATTCCGACATGGTGCTATTCCTCATTGGACGAAAGGTTCTTAAGAGCTAGGAAGAATAAGGCATAGGCCAATAAGAATAGGCCACCACACTCCCCCCCAGATACAAATTAATGAATGTACCTAATATAAAAAATAAATCTTGCTGAGGGGGGAACAATGGTTAAGGGCCGGAAGGCGCAGACTGGAGGTCTAGCTGCTAATGGTGGTGGGTCCGGGTGTAGTGGCAGAGCTGGCAGCGATGGCATGGCGGGACCAACGGCGGCGCGCCCGCATGGCGGTACCAGCGGTGACATGGCGGCACCGAGAGTGGCGTGGCAGCACCATCTGTGTAAGTATTGTTTTTTTTTTATTTCAAGAAAGGGTTGGAGAGGAATAGTGGAGGAGACTTTTTTTTCCAGCCATTTGGTCATTGTATTTTTGTATCTTCTTGACATCTTTTTTCTCTCATTTATATAGATATATTTTTTTTCAAGTTTATTAAGAAAGCAATCAATACAAATATTCAAATTAATTTATAATTTTCAGCGGCGGGCTCAGCGTCGGAAGGCCAGACTGAGTGGGCGGTGACGACTTGGCGAGCGGCGACAGCGAGGAATGATAAATGATGACCTGGGGCGTGACTTCGGAGGCAGTGTTTTCGGACTTGATGACTTCGGTGATGCGGCCCTCAAACTTGTGATGGGAGTTGGTATGTATACCAGTAGGTACTGATGAGGGCGTCAGAGATGAGGCTCAGGGTGGCGTCTGCGTTGAGACCCAGGAAGTTCGAGGTAGATGCCTTACGTGGATACAGCAATCCGTACAGTTGCCTTTGTAGGCCGGGTTTGAGAATGATAGTGAAGCAAGAGGCGGCCTCAGCAGATCGATGGTCGCGGTGATTGACATTATTTGTCGTGGAGGCAGCGGGAGCGGTTTTGTGGCTGATTCTTTCGCTTGGGTGGTCGATTCAGGCCTTCCTGAAGAGCCTGGAGGCAGTGGCCTTGTTGGTTTGTGAACAGTCGGTAGAATGGTCATTGCGGAGGCGTTTGAGAGGTGGGAAGGTGGCAGCGGAGGGGTGGTGATGGAGTTAGCCTTAAATCGTCATTTAGACGTTGGTTGCTCATCTTGGTGTGAAGGCTTGTCCGAGGAAAAATGACCAAGTGTGTGCAGAGAGGGGGAAGAAACAGTAGAAGGGGACCTGGTGATTTGAGCGTGTGTCGTTGCAGGTTTACATCTATCCTCAGAGATTTGTTTACTTGCACCCGAGTCATCTTGATAAACAACACCGAAATACCCCATTGGCAGTAGTTTGGACCCCATCTTTGATGGTAGTAGTAGTAGTATGGTGAGCGCTGGTCTGGTTGGTACTGTTGCTCTCACTGTTGTGGCATGATGCGACGTGCGGAGGTTCGTAGTCGCGAGGGGGGCATCTGTGAGGGTCTCTTGCAGGTGAGTGTTCTGTTAGCAGCGCTGGCTAGGTGTAGCATCGTCGGCTGAGTCTCCATTGTCATCGGAGGAGTAGGTAGAAGTAGACTGCAGTGCAGTGGAGGCTGTAGAGGACGAGTTGTCTCTGAAGGGCAGTAGGTGGTCCGCAATGGCGGCCAGTTTGTCGATGTCGTTTTCGGTTGAGACGGCGTCATTCAAGCAGATATCAGGAGGAAGTACCCGGAGGAATGTGGAGTGGAGTATGGAGGCTGGTGTGGGTATGGGGGTTCTGTTCACTCTCGACTGTTGGTTTTTGATGAATGAGGCGTCAGATTATTCCAAGAGCCCCAGATGCGAGTTCCGAGAATGGCGTCCTCGAGCAAATGGAGCTGAATGGCGGATGAAGATGGTCATGGTGCGACGAATCTGGAGCGTTGTAAGCATGGGATCTCGACGGACGATGATGGCTGCACAAGATGGTTGCAATAAAAAAGGCGCTGTGCGACTGATGGCTGGTTCTGGAGTGTCTCGGTGAGAAATCCCGACGGAAGGCGAATGGAGGGCATGGAAAAAGTCATCGTGCAATGATGGCTGATCCGGAGCGTCGCAAGTGCGGTATATCGACGGAGGCGGAACCAGTTGGTGGCTGCTGTAATGGCTGACAAGTAATGGAGACAATTTACAATTTAATGGTTGGTCAATAGGACGAAAGGTTCTTAAGAGCTAGGAAGAATAAGGCGAGTTAGGTTGAGACACAGTCTGATTTATTCTGGGCCATCCAGTCCTATTTATCCGCCAGTTGGGGGTGATAGTGGGGACGCCCTTAGGCGTCCACCACAGTATTCTTTAGAGTGTAATGGATATAATAATTTTAGGTACAGTGTGAAAAAATGCGCACACATTCAATCCAATTATTCCAAATTACACATCAATCTTGAAGAGAAATCCGTTCGTGGGATTACAATCAAAATCTCGTGCCGTTCTCAAATGAAGAGTGAACGTTATTTTCGCCCTGTAGGTGCTGCCACCTCCTTTCTCGGAATCTCACTAAAACCTAGTGACTATCTATAAATCGATTTACCTAAATCTAAGTATAAAAATAAATCCTTAAAAACGACCTAGCCATAAATCCTTCGAACATGAAAAGTATTGGTGCTCTACTTCCATCCCTCCGAACTTCGTTATCACTATCTACTTTCGCATCACTATCACCCTTTATTTGTTGATGTTGGGTCTTGGTTGAAAGGATTGAACTGTTCAACGAATGCTAGTATTTACTACGTAAGTATTAATTTCCTTCCATTACTTTTTAGTTGAACGTTAATTTTAATTGGAGTTTCATCGTTCATGAATATTTAGATAAATTTCTTCACTTGTCTCCCATTTCGGTAGGTTATTCGTTGAAAAGAGTGTATTTCTTATTATTTTACTATAAAGTTTCTAATATGGTCCATCGCTCGATTCTATGCGATTAGAATGAAATACGAAAAATAAATATAGTTTATACCCTAGGTATGTTCAGGTACTTATTTTTTGAGCGACTTCTCAAAGGAAGGGGTTTTTCAGTTTGGTCTGTATTTGGACGATTAAAAAAATGTTCGTAGTAGGTATGTCTGATATTAATTTTGTTGCGACATTAATTTTCTTTCATTGAATTTTTAGGTCGGCTTCGGACTCCCAATCAACTGGGACATTATTACCAAATGACGATTTGCAACTGATGATTCGTCTCCAAATAGGTAAGTTGCCTTTATGAAAATATTCTACCAGTATACTTACACCAATGACCACGTTATGCAGCGATTCCCTCGAGCTCGCTGCGACCACCACATCAACCTCCGTCACGATGCTGCACTAAGCAGTATCAAGTGCTTTATTGCCCAGATGGGTGAATTACATGCCGAGCGACTAAGGCAAGAAGCCATTGAGGTCATCGTTGACGTCGTGAGATAGTAGAGGGTCGGTAATTTTTTTTTTACATGAACCAGGTGGTTTCTACCGTGCTGGTTGCTTTCTTAGGCTGAATTAATTATCTCCAGAAGAAGGCCTCTTGCAGGAGTTTGTTCACAGAGGCCTCCTGCTGGAGAGAATTAATGATTAATATTGCCCGAGAGTATCACAAAGGTCAGAATTCGTCCGACTAATGAGTAAAGTCATGCACTCATCATCACCCTTGGTGGGAAGGGAGAACGCTCATTGACCAATCAGAGCGGGCTGTCCTCTTGTAAAATTACTGCTTCATGTGAACATGTCTTTGATCTTAGCCAATGTACTAGAAAAGGGATCTACTAGGTCTATTACGTTAGCGAGTAGATCCGATAGATGACCTGTGGCAAGTAATATCCAAGCTAGGAGAGACATGGAGGAGAGTTCATGGCCACCTCGCGATCCTGCCGAATAGGTACCCTAAGTTGTAGTGATAAATTTTTGGCAGATTCAATAACTTTCTTAGAAGGAAAGTTCCAAACCTCCTAAACCTAGGGCTCCAGGAAAAATTTTCCTTACTTTGACGAACTTCAAAATAACCAACAACAAGAATTAGAAAGTGTCTTATTTCTTTGTGTCATGGAAGGTTTTTTTAATGTCGCCATATTTTTTTTTACATGGGTTAAATTTGTTGAACTCCGAATTTGTAAGGGGATTTCACAAGATGATTGGTATAGATCTTTCAGATTTGTGTATAGAGGAGGCTCCCAGAAAACGTCTCTATTTTATGTGGTTGAGTTTTAAGCTCACTGTAAGAGTTCTCTCTAGATGATGCGTACCGTTGACTGGGTGATAGTGATCAATTCTCTACAGTTTTTCTTTGAAACTACCAGTGTAATAATTCAAAAAAATCTGAAAAAAAAAGTTTATATTCTCCCACACCTTACGAACAGTATCCTATATCAAACTTTGAAATTTTGTTGAATTAAGCTCATTTAAAAAAATCAGTATCACCCCCCACATAGGGGGTGATAGTGATCACTAATTTAAAATAGAACTTAAACATATTAAAAACAATTAAAAATCGAACTTAAACAATTAAAAATTGTTTTTTAGTACCCTGAGGTAAAAAAAAACCCAGTAACAACTCATTTCAGAACAATTTTTATTAAAAACTAATGAAAACCAACTCTTTACTTATAAAATCAGAATAAAGCCAAAATTCAAGACTCGTAATATCCTCTTCAGTATTTATTATCATAATGAGACCATTCGTGGCACATGCTTGGTAACTGACAAGAAAAAACTTATTTTAAAGCACTTGTTACTAAAAATAATGATGGACCAATCACTTGTTGATAGTTTTGGGGCATTTCAGCCGTGATCACTATCACCCCCTGAAAATGATTTTTTCTTGATTTTAACAGATAACCAACTGTATTAACACGGAAAAAAAAACAAACTAATTGCAGATATTTCATGCTTACCTCTAGTAGAACAAAATCTTTTCGCTAGAACTTCACCACACAACAACCGACACCGGCTCAACAGAAGTTACAATCACAATGTCAGCTGGGCCCGATTTGAGATTAGTTTATTTCCTTATCACCTACCATGGTAACCTAGACTATCGGGCGGGAACGATATCCCCCCAGATAAAACATTGCTACGAACACATAACACGACCTAACATTCCATTTAGACTGTGTGGGGCGCTGCAATCGCATGCAAAAAAAAAAGGCTTGTTGATCAGTATCACCCCAGCATATCAGTATCACCCCAGTCCACGGTACAGATCAACACATTACCTCACGATGAAGGCTCCCAGACATTGTTCTTTCCTTATGGGGCGAAATATGCGGTTGTGACAAACTTTCAGGGTCGACATTGGTGGAGGGTAACAGATCAGCCTCAAGTAGGCCTCAAGACCAGATATTTACCTTCCTCGGGAGGAGCCAGCACACTTTCATAAATGAGAGCCTACTGATCTTCAACTTTTGAAATCCCTCTCATTGGAAGCCTATTTAGGGTCAGGGTGTTGTAACAAACTTAGGGGGCGATTCTTGAACTCATTCTTACAAAACCTTTTTGGGATGATTATTGAAGATCAAAAGGCTCCCACTTTTGAAGGGCTTTTCTGTATCCAGCCTTTGAAGAAATACAGTGTGTCTTGTTTCAGGTGACGAGCCATCCATGTGATGCAAGAGATTTTTATCCCGAGTTATAGGTTAGTTGATCTGCCAAAACCTCACTACGTGTACCTGATTAAGATATTGTCTCGTGAAACTGGTCAGCAGGATTTAGTTGAAAGAAGATATAGTGCTTTCCATGCTCTCCATAGAGAGGTAAGAATACTATGATGTACCCATAAAATAGATTCATCCAATTAAAAATAATGTCTTGCCTGATATTGAAAAACTACGAACATAACTCTTTTTAAGTCACTCGAATATTTTCGAAGGTAGATTGAAATTGTAGTCAGTATGAAAGGAAAGTCTGAGCCCCAGGCTTTAGAAATCTTGACAAAATTTTGGCATGCATATTTTTAATTCAAAA
>CM019167.2:84533096-84594259 GCA_009739505.2 Apolygus lucorum
TGCTGTACTTGCTAGCATATTCTTTGATTTGGGGCCCAGTGGTCGTGGCGCTAGTGACTCGCGTTCTTGGTGGTGATATTCGGGCCGACTTTGCGGGGGTCGTGGGTTCGTGGCTCATCGCCCCCTCGTCCCAACCCAGGGCGGTGAGGCAATGGGAAACTATGTGCGAAATCGTCAGAACAAATTCTGTTCCTCCTTTTGGAAACAGCTGATGATGATGTCTGTGACGCCAGGAATGACAGTCAGACGAAAAATCCAACATGAAATGGTTGTTGTTTGCTTTACTTTTTTGTAAATTCTTTGAACTTATATTGCAACCTAACTGTACCACACTGGGCGCACAAAGTAAATTATTCATCTCCAGTTCAGAAAACATTTCAGCACTTCCACATAAACCAATACGATGTGCTCAGGAGACGGAGCAAGAAAAGAGTTGGAAAAATAGGTAACAATGTTCAGATATATACCAACTAAACGGATAGCACTAGCCTGCTTTTGGTATTTCCTATTTCCATTCATTTTGAGGACCAATTTCATATTCTATTTCCAGAGAGAAACAATTAATCATCGGCCAATATACCTCATGGGTCCTTCATATAACGGATGCGTAAAGGCTTCAGTGCCTGATATCGTCGTTGAAGGTGTTGCTGATGCATTATACGTATACGGGCCTCCATGAATGTAAGTAATCGTTTACTGTATGATATTATAGTTAATGATATTATAGTTATTATATTATATATTGTATGATATTATAGTTAATGTCTCCTCGACAAATCCTTTGGTACTGTAGTACAGTGCTGTGTTGTCGTGGGAGAAAAAGACTCCGTCAAATCACAGTTCACATTCCTAAAGAAAAAGACTTTGTTTTAGAAAGAAAATTGCGAAATCAGAAAGGGAAAGAAAATTGCCCTCGTACGGGAGCTGAAAACTTATAAAAAGATAACTTCGTGTTATGGGGCCCACTGAAATACCACATCCTGGTTTAAAGATAACTACTCGTATTATTGTCCTATTGTCATCTGGATTCCTAGATATGAGGTGTGGAAAGAACAAATATTATAAAAGGGAAAACTGACAAAAAAAAGTCCTTAGCTGAAGGGAAACAGGTTGTAATGAAAAAAATTATTTATTCAATTATTCTTGAAATGAATATACAGGGTGTTTCACGAAAAGGTTACACCCCCCTTCATTTTCGCAAAATACAGCGTAAAAATTCCGACCAACGCAATTCTTCATGATTTTTTGCGAGGATCTCAGGAAAAATACTTTTGCTCAAAAAGCGCGCAAGGGGGTATTTCGGTGGGTCGGAATTCAGGTTTTTGACCTCCAATTTGGATTCAGCACCCTTGGAAAACTATAATAACAACTTTAAGCCCAATGAACCACTCCACACCACTATAACATGTGGGTAGAAAAATTAATTAAAACGCTGCCAAATTATTACACAACGGTTATTATTTTTATATAGATCACTCGTCTACAAAATCACCAACCATCCAATATAAAGAAAAAAAAAAAAAAAAAAAAATTTTTTTTTTTTAAATAAAAAAAAAATCAAAATCACCAACCATCGATTGCATTTTGGTCACTAAAATTTGAACGGAGATTAGGCCCTTTTGGACGACTCACACTCGTGTTTTGATTATATATATATATAGATATATTTCAATATAAACCCTTAAATTTTGTAGGGTGCGAACGGTTTGCTACAGAGCTCCGCGTGGTCTCAAAAATTCTAAAAATTCCATAGAATCTTAAATTGAAGGAAAAAAAATACATTTATATCGAATTTTTTGAGTTAGGGCGTTTTTCAAAATTTCAAAATGATTTTGGACCCTTGAGTGACCTACATCAACCACAAGCTTCGGGGCACAACTAGACCCCAATGGAGCCTACATACCAAATTTCATCAAAATCGGTCAATGCTAAGTGGCAAAAGTGCGCGTACGGCGGACGGACGGCCAAATTTTTATTCGATTTTGGATTCTACGTACCTTGAAAACGTAAACCATCAAATTTTGAGGGGGTGTTAAAATTTTTTTTTTTTGGTCGATTCCAAAGGTTCATATTGAAAATAATAAACCAAAAGATCACACGTTTGAAAAAGGCGGGCCGCTATAAAGCACACACACTAGGCAAGGACTACACCGCGGACTACGCCGCGCGCGTGTGTGAGTAATGTTGTGTAGTACCAAGACGTCCTCCAGGGTTTCTCTGCATGGATACCTTTTTTCAAAGACAGTTGGCTAGCTACGTCACGATTGGCTAGCTACGTCTCGATGAACAGACCCGATTACCGTTTCCTGAGCCTTACTCTTTTGAAAAAAAAAATTTTTAAAATTGACTGAAAACCCCATTGAACTAACCTCATTTATTCAAATGGAACCCCCCCCCCCTTTTCATTACAGATTCGGATTTTACGTCAAAATTCATGAAAAATTCATACCCGAACCGATTTTTTTTTATGCGTGCAACCTGTCTTTTGAACGCTCTAAGTTGCGCAACTCCACAATTGCACAAAACATTAGGCTTTGGAGAACCCTTAGTGTGGCATATGTTTTTTCATAATTTGTTTACGCTAAATCACATGGTGTCATCCATTTTTCAATTTGACTGGAATTTTTCTAAATGGCGGCCCAAAAATTCGGTTAGTAGTGAAAAAAAATCGCTCTTTTTAAATCATTATGAGTTTTTAGGCATTTTATTCAGTTCAAGCATGATCGTGCTGCCAGTTTTTATTTTTAACTACACCGTAGACGCCCCAAGCCCGTGATTCAAAAGGTGAGAAAATAAAAAATAAACATGATTACGACCACAAAACTGATGTTTTCGTGAAAGTAATGTTAATTTTTCCTCTTGAAATCTTGGTCTTCCTCAAAACGGACAATACCCTGTGATTAAGCGTCAAAAAATTATGAAAAAACATGTGCCACACCAATTTTTGCGCAATTGTTGAGTTGCGCAACTTAGAGCGTTCAAAAAGCCAGGTTGCGCGGAATAAAAAAAATTGGTTCAGGTAATAATTTTTAATGAAATTTGACGTACAATTCGAATCTGTAATAAAAAAGGGGGGGGTTTCATTTGAAAAAATGAAGTTAGTGTCAATTGCGCACGATTGCGCGCAACTGTTTTGCGCAAAGTATTTTTCCTGAGATCCTCACAAAAAATCATGAAGAATTGCGTTGGTCGGAATTTTTACGCTGTATTTTGCGGAAATGAAGGGGGGTGTAACCTTTTCGTGAAACACCCTGTATATGTCATTGAGATTTTGTTGTTGTTATTTTTACAAAATTTAGTGTGTTATAGTACTTTTTTAAAGAATTTATTAGAAAAAATTGGCAGTTTTGCAGTCGAAAATAATTTTTATTTTATTTCCAAATGATGAAAAAGAGAAACTTCAGAAGCAGATGGTAGGTACGCTGTGGGTTTTGGCAAGTGTTCCAATTCCTACTTGTTTATTATTTTCATTAGAGGTCGAAGTCTAGTTTAATTTTTTTTCTAATTTTTACTAAGAATGACTGATTTTTTAACTCCATGTTTCATATTATTTCACAGGTGATGTTAGTATACTGTTGAGACCATCATTGTTCAGTCAATGGAGAATCCCAATACGAGTAATTAATTACTCTTCCTTCCGTGCCTTATACCATTCCATTGATGCTCATGAAGTTCAAGAGGTATTACTCACTTGATCAGACAAGAACCTACACATCAAGAACCTATCCCCTTCACAGTTGATCTTCATGCGTGTAGTAACTTGGTAGGAATCACCGTTATTAAATTGTTCAAATCTGGTGGAATCCAACCAAATATTTGGACAATAGGTTCTTATTTCTTCGATTCAATATAAGCAGAATATAAACGATACTGTTTATTGGGGGTCTGGCCACTGTGCACTGACTCCCTGACTTAGCATTACATGTTTGAGTGATACCTACTTCCCTGTAGGTATATTACCGACATACTAGGTTGAGGGTATTATTATGCAGAAAAAATTCGAAATTATACCTAAAAATCGATTATCTGAAAATAGGTTAACAAAAAGAAGCAAAATGTCCTATCAAATGGGAATTTTAGGAAATTGAACCTCAAAAATCTGTTATTTTAATATTTTATTTCTCTTGATTCGATACCCATTTGTCGAGGTTATTTTGATCTCATCGTCGTCTTTTCAGTCATTTTGATTTTGACCACTATGTAGTGTTGCCAGAATATCCCTTTTGGTTTTATTTTCAATAATGAACCTTTGGAATCATGCAAGAAAAAGATAACCCTCCCTTAAAATTTGCTGTTTTACGTTTCATGATACGTAGAATCCTAAAATCGAATTTAAAAAAAAATTGGTAAAAAATATGGGATGACATTTTTAAAACGCTTGAAAACTTTCTATATAAAGGTATCTATGGGTTTTTCACTAGGTAATTTTAAAAATGACCTCAAAATAAATCAAATGAGACCACCCAGAGCTTTATAGAACTGTTTACTCCCAATAAGAACCCAGGGAGTGGACGAAAAAGTATTCAGAAACAGGAGTATGAATCGCAAATGAATATTCACTGATTGAAGTAGCTCAAAACCTATTTTTCCATCGCCATTCAAATTTCAGCTGATTGTTGTTCTTTCTTTGCAACCAATAACCAAATTTCGTTGAGGCACCCACAACTCTCGGATAACCTATGATATTACTGGTAGGTACTTTCTGTCAAAATAAACTTGATTGTTACCCTTACACAATAATCTAGTGTGTATGTACAATTTTGGAAGAGCCGTGTTCTTGACAGGCGAGTGATCTAAGTAGATAAGTAATAAACCGTTGTGTAATAATTTGCTACAATAATTCGCTTTTTTTGTTAAAAACTCCTATACTCATTATTACGTACCTTTCTGTTACCAATAATAAAATCTAAGTTACTCTGTGATTTGCTGAACTTTTTATCATCAATACGAAGTAATGAACCACCAAAACTCTAGTCAAATGAGCGTTTAACATCCTCGTGCACCTGCTCAGCCCAAATTAATTTTGATATGAAAAAATCACTTTGTATTATTTAGCGACTCAGTTTTCTTTTATATATTTAAATTTCGTATTAAAATGGTAGGTGCCTTTTTGAAAATTACTCCAACAATTGAATCATAAAAAATCGAAAACAAAAAAAATTAAATAATAAAATAAAATCATAATAGGTACCTTTCATTTTGTAGGTTGGTAAAATATACTCTTGTTATTAACCCCTGGCATCCCATGAGGTGACATTTCAAGGCCACTTCCTTGCTCAAAAATACTTGGAAACATAAGTTAGCCTAGAAAAGTTGTTCTTTTTCGAGTGATTTGAGTCGACAGTTCGGGCGCGATGGACCTAACCAGTAAACTAATGCTACATTTTTTTCCATGGGGGAAAAATATTGTCATGTTCGGTCGCATCTCCTGGCTCCGTTTGACTGAACCTTGGGTGCAGAAAATGGAGAGATTACGAGTTTTTCACAATTTTTTTGGGGAGGAGTAGTGTTTCATATTCTTACTATTATAAATTAATTTTCCAATATTTTTGGTTCTCACTATTCAATTTTTTTGAGACATACATAAGCAATGTTGACCTGTCATAAATATGATTTTATATATATGTTATAATATGATTTTATAGTCTTACCGTCCTCCCAAATTTAGGGGTAGAGTCAGCCACCCGAACTAATTAAAATTGCGTCGTAACGCATAAGGATTGAAAAAGAGCGATTTTCTATTATAAACCACCTAATTTTCGGCCGCTGTATCGAAAAATGCCTGTAAAATCCAAAAATGGATACCACCACGTGATTCAGCGTCGAAAATTAATGAAAAAACATGTATCACACTTGGGGTCTACCTCCATCT
The DNA here is from genome assembly GCA_009739505.2 of Apolygus lucorum. Lineage (NCBI taxonomy): Eukaryota > Metazoa > Arthropoda > Insecta > Hemiptera > Miridae > Apolygus > Apolygus lucorum. The sequence goes on from CM019167.2 coordinate 84,538,969, forward strand.
CAATGAGGAATTTCACCATGTCGGAATTTCCTATTTTTGACCCCAAAATCGGATTCAGCACCTCGAAAAACCCCCTAAGGCAAACTTTCAGCCCGAACTTCCTACTTTACGAATAAACAAAACAGTGTAGAAAATACGAATGTTTAAAAAAAACCGGGAAAATGACGTCATCCTGGAATAGTTCATTTATGGCCGCTTGAAGCGCTGAGATCGAGAAATCTACAGGGTGTCCATGTAACTACGCTCCCCCCACTTATTTTCTCTAATTGTGTGAGAAAAAAAATCGGACTAAGGCTATTCTTCATAATTTTTTCGCGTAGAATTCAAAAATGACAAAATTGCGCAGCACGCAATTGTGCAATCGTGCGCAACCATGATCAACTTTGTTTTTTCAAATGGGAACCCCCATTTTTCATTGCAGATTTGAATTCTACGTCAAATTTTATGAACATTTTACTTCAACATTTTTTTTTGGACGCGCACAACCCGCTCAGCGATCGCTCAAAGATGCGCAACCCAGGGATTGCGCCATAGTTGAGATGAAGGTAAACCTCAAGTGTGGCACATAACTTAGCACTGTTTTTCTACGCTGAATCGCGTGGTGGTGTCCTTTTCTTGATTTGATTTCATTTTACCTCATTTACAGCCAAAAAAGTCAATTTTTGAGGAGGTAATCATCGAATTTCCATGGAATTTTTTCCGAGTATCGTTTTCTTCACAAATTATTTCTTCTCTGACACAATTTTATAAATCTTAACAGTTTTTTTTTACACTTCATTGGGATGATTCATTACCCTTCATAAGAAAGTCGATGATTTCCTCCTCAAACAGTGACTTTTTCGGCTGTAAATAAGGAAAAATGAAATCAAATCAAGAAAGGGACATCACCACGCGATTCAGCGTGGAAAAACAGTGCTAAGTAATGTGCCACACATTAGGTCTACCTTCATCTCAACTATGGCGTAATCCCTGGGTCGCGCATCTTTGAGCGGGTTGTGCACGTCCAAAACAAAAAGTTGTCGAAGTAAAATGTTCATAAAATTTGACGTAGAATTCGAATCTGCAATGAAAAATGGGGGTCTCCATTTGAAAAAACAAAGTTGATCATGGTTGCGCAATTGCGTGCTGCGCAATTTTATCATTTTTGAATTCTACGCAAAAAATTATGAATAAAGGCCTTTGGCCGATTTTTTTTCTCACTCAATTAGAGAAAATAAGTGGGGGGAGCGTAGTTACTTGGACACCCTGTATTATACAGTACTGTATTATACTGTACTATAATAGTCCCCAGATGCAAAAATTCACGAAACAGTAAAGTTTGAAATCGAAAAACTGAAGAAAAAAATAGAAAAAGCAAGATGGGGAAAATTAGGTTTCCCCTGTTTTTGTTTGATAACTTTTCTCTTAGAAAACACGATTTCGTCGTCCCAATGGGCAACAATGGGAGGAGACGGCGATCCGAACAGCCCAATCAGCGAGCGTTCCCGCTTCACGTCCGTTTACCCGGTTAGTTTTGAAATCAAAAATTTTGATTGTCTCCCAAAAATAACAGGAGACTTATTTTCCGAAATCAGCCCGATTTTCATCTATCCCACACCATTAACTATTCAGGAAAAATGCAAACAGAATTCGGTGAAATTCCTCATTTTGGCACAATCCAGGGGTTGCGTGCTCACTGGAAGGGTTCTGCGCAACCAAAAAATCGGTTTAGGGGTCTAAAATTCATGAAATTTAACGTAGAATCCAAATCTGCAATAAGAAAATAGGGGTTCCCATTTGAGATAACAAAGTTGGTGTGCGTTGCGCACCATGGTCATACTTGAGATCCTTGGGGAAAATCATAGATTAAAAAAAAAAAAAAAAAATCACCACTATCTGGATAGTGATTACCACCCTTTATTGTTGAGACCTGCTTAGAGCTTGCGATAACAGTAGGTACCTACCTAATGTGGTACCAATGGATAGAAGACTAGATCTGTTTTCTCCATAAACCTTCATTCACTTTTCCCTCCCATTTATAGTACACCATTCAGAATTAGAGAAAATAGAATACACTAGGTCGGTACCAACTGATAAGTGCCTACTGTTTCGCAGAGGATGTAGCGATGTTGGCCGACTTCCCCAGTCTTTTTTACTTTTTACCCATTGGTCGAAACATGACGAAATAATTCACGTGACATCCTAAAAAGTATTGCTACAGAATAAAAGACATTAAAAAAAAGATATCAAATGGAAAAAAAATTAGGACTGAACGCCTTCAGGAGAATATTCTAGAAGAAAATAATGTTTTTAGAAATTGTAGCACTCAATTTTTGTTTAAGGTTCACTATTTATTATCTGGCTCAACTAGGTGAAGATCTGGTTGTGTATTATATACTTATATTTTGTAATTTATTCCGTGGTACTCATTTCCACCTCTCTGTTTAATGGTGTCTGGCAACACTGCTACCTTGATTCCATATATTTTCTATATCGTGTTAATAAAGAGTATTGACAAATTCAAGATGACTTTCATTTCAACCTACAAAAAATGATAATTCACAGGGACCCTATCTAGCTGGAAGGGACTAAGGAATATGGAAACCAAACAAGAAAATTAATGAAGGCACAATACTCTTGATATATATTATTACACTTCACCATCTGTACAACAATGAACTTTTCCAATATGGAACTGATCTAAATTAGTCTTTACAGCTGTTTTCTAGAAAAAATATATTTATAAATTACTTTACACATACCACTGTAAATAATTGCAACGAATTCAGTGACAACCACAGTTACATGGATTTAAATTTGATCATACTTGAAGATGCCGAAAATCAAAAATGTGTTTTCTCAGTTCATCCTAAACTTTAAAAAATATATACAATAATATTTACACCAAAGTTTCACAATGTACAATGCTAACCCGAAAACTAGCACAAGTAAACGTTTATGCTATCTATCTACTCACTTATTCATATTGGTACAAACTTTCGGGGAAATAATGAACTAAAACCTCATTAAAACGAATTAACTAACTTATAGTTGAATTTGTCATAGGTACTTACTATATTAAACACCGATAATGACAAAGCTGCACGACGAACTACAACAATAATCAAACCGACAACATAAAGGGCACAATGAAGGATAGCTATGTAATATGGGCAAAACGGGCATTGAATAATCCGAAAATAAACTATAACTAGAAAAATAAAATAGTTTGCTCGAAAAACACTAGAAGCAAACTTCTTTAACTAGCCACATCAACTATCAATTTAATCCGTTTTCATAATCGGAACAACTTTTATATTTATAACAATGGCAAACAACAATAACAACAACAACAAACATGAACTTGGAAAAGCATATTATGTTCTTCCTACAGTTCCCAAGCGATAACAGTATTAATAATAAGCCGTGTTGGCACTGATCATTGTAACTACTTACTAAAACTTTGTAACTATTATAGATTTGTAACAAAAATTATTATTGGAGTTTGGATAAAGTAATACAAACACAAATAAACGGAAGACTGGTACATTTCAGACGAGATGAAAAATATTAGGCTGATTCGGACAAAACTTATAACTTTACGTTGGTTAAGCTACGTTGTTTCAGTGAATGTCTAACAGATTTGCCATAATTTGAAACAAGTCAACTTCAATATTGTTAGGTTGTTCACGGTTATAATTTCCCAAATGTGGCATATTTTTAAAAAATTGTCAAAAATTTACGTTGGTTGATTCGACAAATGAACCACATTATGAAAAAATGGCGTATTATTAATATTTAAGATTTTTTTTTTAGTGATAATTTGTATGTATAACATAGTTTGTGTTACTTTGGTGTCCATGATAATGTCGCACACGAGGCATTTAGACTTACTTGCAGTATAGAAGGTGAAAATGATTCTTTACTTAGGTTGGTTACGTTAGTTTCTGTAATAATAGAGTATTTTTGTACTTCCCGTGTTGACAAAACGCGAAACGTGAAAAAGAGCAGCTAGCGCGAGCACTCGTAGATGCTAACTTTCCACGTCATTTTTTTCAGATCTCCTCCGTGAAATCGTGAAAAGTGAACTCCTTTAGTGACGTTAACGTGATGCTTACAAGTTAAGTTGGCAAGGTTACTTGGCGGATTTTTACTCCTTGTCTATTTCAAATTTTGTTCCCCTTTCAGATAGGATATAAATTTTTTCTTTTTCATGTTCCTAGTAGGTATCATGATAAAAGTTATGGAAGAATGGATGGAGTCCATGTGGTGAGTCCATCTGGCAGAGTTCCTCCACTGAGAGGGTAATAACTTGAGCAAGTATTCGATGATTATTTAAGGTTTCTGCTAGCGGAAAAGCACCCCATTTCAGAAATTTCCATGGTAGAAGAGGAAGTTCTTGTCAAACCACAGGATATGCCAAATCTGACCTGAGGATGCAACATAACTACTTAAACAATCTAGTACTCCGTTACAGACCAAATTTTCCGAAGGTTTTATTATTCAATAATATTTTTCGATTTCTTATAAATATTATAAGAAATCCCAACTACGTTATAATTATTATTTATGTTTTTAAATGTATTACCTAATAATTTTTTATTATAGATATTATTCAATAGTTATCAATAATCAACTGCATATTTATTTTTGTGGGTTTTGACGGTAATTTACCGATTTTAGGGCATGTTGCAGTCCTGGTTTTGGTAGACCTGAATAAGGACGATTTGTTGTTACTTTCCCGGTTTTATTGTTTTGGCTCTCAATTTTTGGTTTAAGTGAAATATTATTTTGTGCGAATTTGAGAAGAGTTGTCGTGTTTATTTTGTCTTTACCCGGTTGTAACATATATAGATACCAGTAAAATGAATAAAGAAGTATGATAGTACCTACCTAACAAATTGGAGAAACTAACCTATTGGAGAAAAATTGGAACCCATAGTAAATGAAACAATAATTAAAATAACTTCAATATTAATGACGAAGTGGATAGGTATTGGTAGGTACAAACAGATAGTCTTTTCTGTTCAACCTTAAATTTGCTGTTTTCAGCCTTGAGTAGTCCATGGAAGAAGAAAAACAACTCCATCTACTCTGAGGTTATCCTCACGTAGCGCACCCTCGCGTAGACAGCGGATTTTTTCAAACGCCAAAAGTTGGCTTTTGGCGTCAAGGAACTTTTCGCGTGTGGGAGTAGATACGTGTGAAACGAAACGGCAAGTACAAAAATACTCTAATAACTTCACAAACGTAACATAAATAATTGAAACAATTATCTTACTCGTCGGACCGCTTCTACAGTGTTGGGGTGTACGAAAATCAATTATCGCCAATATTTACGTTGGTTTCAGTGACAATTTCACAATGGTGGCACATTTTGGTAAAGTAATAACATGAAAATAATTCAACTACGACTACAACTGAAAATTAGTCAAATCACGCTACCTACTGGTTTACAGGGAATGACAATCATGAGAAAGATGCAACAGAATCACATAAATGACACGTCAGATGGTTGGCTGCGAGTTGTTTTGCTGCAGTATGACACATTTTGAGTGAAACGGACAAACGTCTTGAAATAAGCGAATTCAGATAGAAAATAATTATGATGATGTAGTGCTTGCTTGTCCTTGATCACAGTTGATACTGTGAGTAAGAACACTCAATAACAACTAGGTACACCATGTAGATCATTACAATGTATTGTCTATCAAAATGTTTTTCGATTATTGATGAAACTAGACCGAATTTTCCCACACGAAATTGTTTCGATTACAAATACAGTTTTGATTCCCTTTATAATGATGCCGGATATAGTGATGGATCGGATGAAACGATGGGATTTGCATCATACCATGTATATTTCTTATACCAACCCAGTATACTTTTATGATTGATATAACAGACCCTTGAGCATCGTTTTAAACGGAATCTACTGTACATACATGGAAATACTGTGGAATAAAAAAAAATGCATTTACTAACATTCAGAGGCGTTTCAAAATGATTGCAGTAAATATAAGGTGATTAGTTGTTGACGGGTTTATATTATTATACGGTAGACCCAGGCCAATCAGCACTATGCCATCAAACTGTGATAGAAAATCATTCTATTCTGTTTAAAAAACAACTTTATCCTCAACTTAACAATTTTATTTCACTGGTAGAGAAAGATGATTTAGAAATCCTGAATCTGATAATTTCGCGATAATTTTCGTAGTACTTGTACTGACATGTGCTGTTCCCAAACTAGTGAGAACATACTTACTCGTCCAGTTTCTGTAGAAAGGAGGGATTCTGTTGTTTCGTCAAGTTTTTTTTTTTTTTTTGGCTTAAGCCATAGGGAAGAATTGGTTAGACATAATATGTCTAATAATATAAGGACATAATATGTCCTTCTTTAGATATTATCTAAAGAAGGCAACGTCATCCTAATGTCTTAACAAAACATCAACCATAATACACTCTACCGCAACCCAGTCCGCCTCTGAACCACAATACATTCTTTCCCATCGCCTGATAATCTCAACCCAGATCCATCTGTAAAAGTACCAGAGAGCGGATTCTAACAAACAAGAAGTACGAGAAAAGCAGAAAATACAATTTAAAACAATTTGGACGATCAAGGGGGAGATATGAACCCACTGCACATGAAGCTAGCCACTGCATTACTCAGACAATAACGAGGGGCTACTGGAACCCCCTCCTTTGTACAGTCGCCGTATTCAATGAAGTGATCGGAAAAGTTGAGGAATGCAGGAACAAGAACTTTTATTCATTCCGTACAATGCTCATAATCGCAGTCAACGTTTGTTTGGTCATTGATAGCAACTCAATGAAATTCCGTGTAAAACAACTTAAAAATATCTCATGAGGCATCAAACTAGTACTCCTACAGTAGTAATTCATCATACAAACATCATGGACATGGATGACTCTTAGGTGAAAATAAAACCCTTATGATGACGGGTGGAGTCTGTTTTTTTATCGGTTTATTGCCTCAAAGGTACATGTTTCAGCGAAACTTCGTCGCCTTCATCAGCCTAAAATACATAAGTTATTTATAGTCTAAGTTATTTATAGTTAAAATGAAATAAAAATAAAACTAGTATAATATAAATATAAATAAAATTACATAATATTACATAATATATATATAATCTAATTGTAAACTGCATAGCAATTTTCGTCAATGTTATCATTATTCAGGTATTTACTTCAACTGACCTTGGAACAAAATTATTGGGAAATCACCTGTTGCATTTACAATACATCGTCCATTATCAATCATGGAGGGCGCCCTCATCGGTTCTTCAACCCTAAAAATCCATGTTTTTATTTTATTCTACCAAAATTTTGTGGTTGTGGTACAACACAATTAGCGTGGCTATTGGAGTGAGGGGAGGGCATGAAATGAGTATTCAAAAAACAAGAAGGTAGATTTATAAAAATGCAGATACTAATTTCTATTAATAACCAGATTTGGTATATAAAAAATTTTGGTAGAATAAAATAAAAACATGGATTTTTAGGGTTGAAGAACCGATGAGGGCGCCCTCCATGATTGATAATGGACGATGTATTGAAAATGCAACAGGCGATTTCCCAATAATTTTGTTCCAAGGTCAGTTGAAGTAAATACCTGAATAATGATAACATTGACGAAAATTGCTATGCAGTTTACAATTAGATTATATATATATTATTATTAATATATATTATGTAATTTTATTTATATTTATATTATACTAGTTTTATTTTTATTCCATTTTAACTATAAATAACTTATGTATTTTAGGCTGATGAAGGCGACGAAGTTTCGCCGAAACATGTACCTTTGAGGCAATAAACCGATAAAAAACAGACTCCACCCGTCATCATCAATATGGTCACTCCATACACCCACCAATAAAACCCTTATCGATGGTGAAAATAAATAAATACACATGCTGAAAACATTTATACAACTTTTAGCCAAGAATTGGGTTCAACACCAGTCATGCTGTAGAACATTTTTGGAATAAAGTATCAGTGATGGTACTACATAGGTAAAGGAAAAATATGTAGGAGAATAATAATAATAATAATAGAATAATGTAGATGACGAAAGTGAGTGGCAATCACGATGACTTTTACGTTAAAATGCCTGAACGATGAAGTTGGTTAAAAATACATCTAACTTCAGAAGTCCAGTTAATTTGGTCCAGTTACATAGGTTACATAATGAAATTCTTTTAACACATAGATAATGTTTACAAATGTTAGATAGGAACCTCAATGTTAGTCGACAAATGAGTACGCTACTCAAATAGGTACTAAAAGTTTGAAGAATTGACAAATACAAAAAACCTAATCTTGGAAGTCGTGATTACCTCAGGGTTTTCGTAAAAACAGAAATTTAATTTTTTTTAATTCAACATTGTACAAAACGTTAATGTACAAAATAATACAAACCCTTCATTCAACAGGAAGTTACTAAAATTAAAAAATAAATTAACAAACAAAATAGATCACAGAAAAACAGCATGATGGAGCATGCTATGTTATAAACAAAGTTCAGTTCTTAGAAAAACATTAGGAAATTAACAAATAATAATTTCGGGGACATTATTTCGATAATACGTTGGTTGAAAATCACTGTAGATTCACTCTATTATAATATGTTAGAATGGAATTTTACAACAATGCCACAGTACTTGCCCATAAGATTCTATTAACCTATCTTCAGAAAACCCAAAATGTAATTGCGAAAAAAGAATTATCTGCTCCAGGCAAGCAAACACCCAGTCTGATTTACATACCATGGCGAATCAACTACAGCTTGGTCGTTGCAACTGTGGTGTCGGTGTCTAGTCATATCTCACATCTGAAACAATAATTTCGAAACAAATTGATAGAGCTACTAAACTGAGAAAACCAAAAACTATGGGGAATGGGGCCAACAAAAAAAACACCCTTGGGGTTTTCAGTGCTCTGGTACCAAAAGTAACAACCAGGGATATCGAATTACTCAAGATATCAGGAGTAAAACGCTGCAAATTATTACACAATGGTTTATTATTTTTCTATATAGATCACTCGTCTACAAAGCCACCAACCATCCAACATGAAGAAAAACATCGATCGTATTTCGGTCAGCTAAAATTTGAACGGAGATTAGGCCTCGTTTGCGATTCACACTCGTGTTTCTGATTTATCGTACGTCCAACCCTTAAATTCTCGTAGGGAGCGAACGGTTTATCCTACAAAGCTCCGCGTGGTCTCAAAAAATTCTGAAAATTCTATAAAATCTTAAATTGAAGGGAAAACAATACCTTTGTAGCAACATTTTTTGAGTTATGGCGTTTTCAAAATTTCAAAATTCATTTTTGAACCCTTAGAAGTGACCTACATCAACCAAAAGCTTCGGGGCACAACAAGACCCCAAATGGAGCCTACATACCAAATTTCATCAAAATCGTTGAATGCTAAGTGGGGAAAGTGCCGCGTACGGCGGACGGACGGCCAAATTTTTATTCGATTTTTGGATTACGTATACCTTGAAACGTAAACCATCAAATTTTGAGGGGTGTTAAAACATTTTTTTTCTTAGTCGATTCCAAAGGTTCATTATTGAAAATAATAAACCAAAACTAGCATAGATTTAAATATCTGCAAATCTTTTCACTACGGTTAATTATTTGTTCTGTTCAGATCACCCTTCTGCAAAGACCATGGCTTTTTCATTAATAGTACCTCCCTCGCAATATTGTTGCTGCGCAAGGTTAACAATCAAGTTATATTGACGGAAAGTCTACCTATCAGCAAAACATCGTTATCTGAAAGTTGTGGGTGTCTTCATTACGAAATCTGGTTCTTGGTTGCTAAGGAAGCACAACTAAGTGTCATGAAATGCTAATCCCAAAAACGAAAAAGTATCGGATTTGATCAGCTGACATTTGAACTGAGATTTGCCCAAATTCCATCAGTGAACATTTATTTGTGATTCACACCGGTGATAATGATTCATTATTCGTCCAGAGCTCAAGTGGTCTCTGTAAATTCTAAAAAGTCAATACTTTTTGTTTATTATTTTCAGTAGTGAACCTTATAAATCGACCAAGAAAAAAAAGTTGAACCCCTCTCAAAATTTTACGTGATCGAACACAGAAGTGCGCGACTGGGGGAAGAGAAAAAACCCGGACGTGCAAGTGACCAAAAGAAGCAATTTTACTCACTCTTTTTACAATCCGATTCTACCTATTAGTTCATCAAGCATTATTAGTCTTCATCCTCTCTTATTTAGTTTCTATATTAGGTTAGTTTCGTTATATGAATCACATTATTTGAGTGGTCATTTGACTGGATCGTTTCGTATTGTTGTGCTTAGAACTTAGAAGGGCGCTTAGAACTCTACCTGTTGTCGTTCTGCGGCACTATCTGGAGTTCTACGCCGGAGCGCACAGTATGTTAATCCGGTGACTTTTCGCGTCGTTTTTTTTCGTGTGACGTGAACGATATTCCTCGATTTTTGCGGTGTTTTTTGACAGAGGCTTCGCTTGTTAGGCATTTTCTTCTATGTTAAATTTTTTTCCTTGGGTACTCCTGGTGTTAAACGTTATTCTAGGGCCCTATTATAGAATTTGACTTGAAATTCCAGAATCTAAAATTGAGGTGAATTCCCCATGTTTGGTAAAAATTGATTGTCAATCATCCTCAATTCATCAATTTTTTATTCTAGCAAATCGCACTCCTTTATGCGTTTTTCTTATTGTACAAAAAATTATTATTTTCTTATTGCGTTTAAAAATTGTATAAAATGAAGCCAATAAACAAATATCTAAGTATCTAGTTTGCTGTATGGAAACTGTACACAATTGGACACTATATTCTCAAAAATCCTGTTCTACATCGTATGGCATACTGATTACGTATTTTGCACAATATGTCTTGATTGGGGCTACCAAGAGGCAGTAAAAGTGTCCTATCGCTGCTTTAAGGACGTATTTACCTACTCTATTTCTTCTTGTTCATGAACCTACCTGATGTTCATGAAATGAGAACGTGAAGCGAAGTAAATACGAGATGAAGTATTGAAGTGAATTTGGGAGAGGAACAATGTAGGGCGTTGGGGGGTTGCGACGAAGCCTTCCTCGCACGAAGAGGATAGGCTACCTACATTAGACCATTGTGAGAAATTAGCAATTATGCTCAATTTTAAAACGGTTGAATCTTTTGATGAAATACTCTAATATACAGTATGCCATACGATGTAGAACAGGATTTTTGAGAATATAGTGTGCAATTGTGTACAGTTTCCATACAGCAAATTATATAGATAGAGAGATATTTGTTTATTGGCTCCATTTTGTACAATTTTCAAACGCAATAAGAAAATAATAATTTTTTGTACAATAAGAAAAACGCATAAAGGAGTGCGATTTGCTAGAATAAAAAATTGATGAATTGAGGATGATTGACAATCAATTTTTACCAAAAATGGGGAATTCACCTCAATTTTAGATTCTGGAATTTCAACTTAAATTCCATAATAGGGCCGTAGAATAACGTTTAACACCAGGAGTACCCAAGGAAAAAAAATGGACATAGAAGAAAATGCCTAACAAGCGAAGCCTCTGTCAAAAAACACCGCAAAAATCAAAGAATATCGTTCACGTCACACGAAAAAAAAAAAAAAAAAAAAAAAACACGACGCAAAAAGTCACCGGGTTCACATACTGTTCGCTCTGGCGTAGAACTCCAGATAGTACCGCAGAACGACAACAGGTAGAGTTCTAAGCGCCCTTCTAAGCACGACAATACGAAACGATCCAGTCAAATGACCACTCAAATAATGTGATTCATATAACGAAACTAACCTAATATAGAAACTAAATATGAGAGGATGAAGACTAATAATGCTTGATAAACTAATAAGTAGAATCGGATTGTAAAAAGAGTGAGTAAAATTGCTTCTTTTGGTCACTTGCACGTCCGGGTTTTTTCTCTTCCCCCAGTCGCGTGCTTCTGTGTTCCATCACGTAAGCTACAGTTTCATTTGCATTTCCAGAGGTAGCGCTGCCTCAGAGGGGCACAGCTTTTCTTATGAAGTCAGATTGGTCAGAAACTCTGTTACGTTGCAACCCCATGCCCCCATGAACAGATTGCCGCTTCTTTTAAAATTTTCATCTTCCTTAAATTCTCTAAATTTTTTGGATGCTTTTTCGAGTAGCACACTATGGTTTTCTTCCTTATCAGTGAACCCTCTATCGAAAAAAAAAGTGAGGCAACTTCCTTGTTGCCAAGGGGGTTGGTGATATAAAGAAAAAACTGCCAAGAGGGATGAATAGCACAAAACTGCCAAGAGAGGGAATGGCTAATGGAAGGTGGTACCAGTATACTATCCCGCAAGACCAATCTCTTGAGACTATGGAGCACAACCAAAACGTTTGAATCACACATAGATCTATAACGTAAAGTGAGCTACACATCCATTTGGATGAGCGTGAGCACATACTAGCATACCAGTGTACTGGAGTCCCTATTCGGAAGTTTGCACCACAAAACTCACCACATTAAAGGCTGTAGATCGAAGACAATCGCTCCTGAAGCTGAGAGGGGAATTGATCAGAGAATCTCTTCCAGTTTTCCTCTCCAACTTGATTCTTGAATCCATGAAGAATCTTGAAAAAAGGAAATCGATTTAATAAAACTCGATAAATCGATGACTCAACGAGTGAATTATCAAATAATCTACAAGCTGAACGAATATTAACCTGGTTTTATAATAATGTTTAATGAGAAGTGTTCAAAGGTCAGTTTTCATAAGACAATTTGAGCTGACTAGTATTTTTGGAGATGAGTAAAGATGAAAAGTGAACAAGTTTTACGTAGATATACTCGTAAATTTTTGGAAACCTCACTTGTTTTTGCTTTTCCAGCAATATTTTAAAAATCGACTCTACCTTCAGGAAAAATAAAAACATTTTCAACAAAAACGGACCAACCTCAAAACTGATGTCGGCGAAAAGGGAAAAATAATAATCACACCAAATTAAGATAGGTTTGTAGGTACACAATGAAGTCGCCGCTGTGCCCATATGTAGACACAAATGTGCTTCTGTATCTTCTACTTTCTTTTCTTCGCAAATATACATTCCCAAACACCCATACTATAGACATGCTTTAGCACTGAGTATATGCTGTTCGATGAAAATTGTGGGTGGGTGATGGAGAGTTTAATCGTTAATTTGGTAACCAGCTTCCGAAGGATTATTATAATAAGTACACCAATATAATAAACAATCACAAAACACAGTAATTCCCCTACTACCTTCAGATCAGTTCTGTTACAGGTTTTGGATCAGTTTCTTTTTGGTTCGCTTCCTCGGGATATTGATCAACTACAATTCAATCTTACGATCATGTTCCTTAGTGCTCGATTGGTTTCTACATTGTGGATCAGTTATTCCAAAAGTATACCGATCAGTTTCTCAATTGTCTTAGAAGATGGATCTATTAAAAAGTCTCAACATTCTCGTCGCAACAATTCCTAGGGAGGATCACACTTAATATCGCACTCAAATGACAGCAGTGACGTACTACTTAATACGTAGTTTGGGGACAAATTAACTCAATGGCACTTAATCTTGTAATACTAACCAGATCATTGACTATGGAAGGTAGCTACACACCTATTCGAATTTGCTGAGATTATTATTTTCCCCTTTTTGGTGGTTTGCCAACATCAATATTGAGGTTGGTCAGTTTTTGTTAAAAATGTTTTCATTTTATTATTTTTCAATTTCATAATATTTTTAATTTTTCATTTTTTAGTGGTCCTTAATTTAAATATGAAATTAATTTCCCCGCAGTTTTTCGGTCAGTTTTCGTAATGTAGATCTGTTTCTATAAAGAGGATGCTATGTGCTACACCCACTTGGTAGACTACGCACCTATCACCACCACCACCTAACTGCTTGATATCCCTCATATTTCGTGGGCACTTAGCAATACTGACGACCTCCTACCCCATTACTTACCCAATAACTATGCTATGGATGATGAGGATGCCATGTGCTACACCCATTTGGTAGACTACCCTCTCATCATCCAATTGTTTGATATCCCTCATATTTGGTAGGAAAACTGACCTACTTGAACATTCATGAACTCGTTTGATGAGGCTCATGCAGGTTCTGCGCAAATAACCCACTATAATTTCCCCTTTTTTTACCCCCGCAGCACCTTTTAGTTATCGGTACCCCCCTCATATAGCATCTCAATTTAAAGCTTAGAATCAGAACTTCAATTTGAATATAAGAAATGGACCGTCAAGGACTCAGTCGGAAGTTACAGGGGAACTTGAGTGAATACGGACCAATCTTCCCGAAATCGGAAATCACGTTTTTCAATCAATGTTCACAAATTTACGAAACTTTTAATAAAGCAAAATGAAATCTGCTTGAATTATTTTTCAACCCAAAGAAGTGATAACGAAAAGCTTCGGGCACAACGAGATCCCAAATAGAGCCCATGTACCAAATTTCATCAAAATCGGTCCTTGGTAACTAAGGAAAACGCCGGTTATGGATATGGAAACGAGGAAGCTTGACAGCGCTTCCCACAGTTTTTACGTTTTCTATAGTACAGAGTGCCCTACAACTCCCTTCATTGTGTAGGGTACATTAGGTAACATAGTAATATCAGTCGAGAAGAAATTACTTACTTTCGAAAACATTTCTTTCAAATCTTCTTTCGGATTATTCCACGAGGCAACGGCATCACAGAAAAATATGAAATCAGGAACTATTCCCACTGGATTAACGGTTATCATGTGACACATTCCTCGGAATGCCGAATCCTTCTCCTCGTTGTCTCTAATGTTACGAAGAGACGAACACCTAAAGGGCATCAGATAAACAAGAAATGAATTTACGAGTTGGATTGCTTCTGGAATACAATAAATGAACGAATACCCAGGAGCATAATGTTCCATGAAAACAAGATAACTAGTTACAGGCACGTGTATACCAAATCATGGATGTTCCAAGTGGTGATGGGGTTCATTGTTCAAAATTCAAATTGGAAGTAATGAAAAATTATAAAGAACAGTAAATAAGAATAAAAAAGAATACGAATTGAAATAAAGAAAACCAGATAGCGGTTGTCACTAAACTTCATCTCATTGTAAGTTTGAAACTAGATTATAGAGATGTAAAAATATATATATATTTCAACAAAAGCCAATCTAAACACAGGGTGACGGCAGCAACTTCCTGAACAAAAGGATGCACAAACTGATTAATGCATAACACTGACGTTCGTCAAGCGGAAAAAATGACTAAACTCTACTGTACCTATCTTTAAGGTCGAAATAGTAGAACTCTGTGATTCTTTCCAAAATTAAGGTAGTAAGCGGAAGGGAAATTAATTGTTCGTGGATAGTAATCTTCCCAAAAATAATTATAGGAAAATTAACAGAGCATTCCAACTGAATATGCAAAACATTTAGCCTAACCGCAACGAGGTTGTATGAATAATCACAATGCATCATTACAGCAATCTTAAAATAGTTGCAATTTTAAGATATAATTATTTATTGGCCGAGGCCAGTTGAGTTGTGTCTGTCAAAAGTAATCGCTAGAGACCAATGTATTGATTAATTGATGAAATGAGGAAACTTGTTGTCTAATGTAGCTTAAACACTTTTTTCTAGTTATCCCGGCATCGATAAGTTCTTGGTAGGTACAACTTCATTCTACAGAGTAAGTAGTTGAAAAGTGACCAATTGATTAATTACCAATGTAATTAACTAATTTTCAACTATGCAAGGGACGCACCCTTGAAAAACGTTTAATGGTTAGTGCATGAATAGTTTTTGATTTAAACACAAAACTAGTTCAAATCTTTCAATGAATCGAAAAAAATGCGAGATGTAGACAATAAGAGAGAATAATGAAAAAAAGTATTGTATTGACGACTAATTCAAAACCTCAATAAAACCAAAGTTTACCAATCCGACCTATGAAAGTAAACCAATGATAAATGAAGGCCAGGAAATGCTGCCGAATTTTAGTAATTCACTGAAATAAGACACACAAAACATTCTAGGATGCTGGCTTGGTTAAATGAAAATAATTGAAAAATAGTTTCCATGTGTAGTAAAAAAAATCTTAAAAACTATGTAAATAAAATCATAAAAATAAATTAGAAGGAGGCATACGACTTTAGTGGAAAAAAGTTGGTAAAAAATTATAAAAACATATTAAACAGTTGAAATTATTTGAATTGAAAAATAAAATAAAACAAAAACAAGCTTCACTTTCCACTAAAATCATACATCAAAACACATAATGAAACTTGAAGATAATAAATTAACGATATTAATAAAAATGGTAATAAATAATTAATATTAATAAATAATAAAAAGTGAAGGGATTACACACCACTGGCGTACAAAGTGTTGTAACATGGGAGCAACGTCATGGGGGCACACATATCCTAGGCGGCCAATCGTAATAGCTACGTATGACAAAAAACAAAAAAACCAAACTTTTGGTCACAACACAAAATACAACACAACATAACAAAATCAAAATCATATATGCATGATATAATAATATAATAATATAAATTTAATAAAGTATATTTGGAAGCCGAATAATAAATTCAAATAAGGCAATTGAAGAAACGATGCACTCATAATTAATCAAATAAGGAGGCAAAGTATTACTGTAGATCACCAAAAGCTCTACAAACCGCGGCATTCTCACTTATAACATAATCTTTCAATTCTACCACACACATTCTTCATTGGAAAATAAAGTTCTTGCGATCACAAGCTTGTGTAGTGGGGCGAAAAACAGAGCACTCGTCTTGGGGATCGATCTCCAACCTACAATTTGTATGATAACCATCAATTTTGATAACTTGAGCCACTATTGCAGCGACTGAGTGACTATGAATGTGTGTCAATGTTTGTAGCAGTGATTCTTCAAATTTTATCCAGTATGTCCAAAACAATACCTACAGCTAAGGAAATCGAAGGGCGAAAAACCCTAACACTAACGTAATTTTTCCAATAACTCCATTGGCGCCAAGGCCCCTCGTTCCCTGCGCCATCCACTACAGTCGCCTACGAAGTTTTAAGACTTAATTTGGCTTGCGGTCCAAGGGCTGGGATGTTCAGACATAAGCATAACTAATGAATTTATAAAGAAACTGTCGTCCCTAACTGAGCTCCCTAAGGAGACTCAGAGCAAGCAACTGAGGGTGGGACAACTGACTATGGGCTGCTGAAACCGCAGCATAAAGCGTAGAATGTTTTGAATCTATAATACGTTCACCTTGGCCCAGTTCAGCACATCTCTGGTCCATATCGCCAAGGTAGGTCCTGAGACCCCCTCAGAGCAAGCGACTGAGGGTGGGAACGTGAATACCAAATCCCTTACCTTACTAATATAATCAACCTTTCCCAGGAGGTAGATTGATTTATAAATCTTATTTATGAAGGACGGGATTTTGTAATCACTAATGACAGCTGTTTGCAGAAGAATCTGCCAGCCACCCAACATTTTTAGGTCCTGTAATCTCAGGCCATGAGGGTAAAGAGAGAGATACCTTGAGAGTTACAGACGCCAACCATCTACATCATTACTGCCCTTGCAAAGTCACCCTCATTGGCAACGAGACACTTATGGAAACATTGAAAAAATCTTCTCACGACAACCATCTTGTCACCGGAAAAATGACATCAATGGGCACCTTCTAATTAGCTGCTACTGAAACCGCAGCATAATGCGTAGAATGTTTTGAATCTTGATACGTCTGCCATGGCCCAGTTCAGCACATCTCTCACCCATCTAGCCAAGGTAGGTGCTGAAACCCTCTAGTTATACGGAATAGAGGACCACCTACCCCTACCAAAGTAGCCGTTAGATCCAAATAATGCTCTAGACATGAAGGTACATTCTAGACATGGTGGCGCTCTGATTGGTCAAATCAAATTTTGGTGGAAGGCTGAACACGATTGTGTCTCCTCTCATGTGCTGAAATCTAACCTTGTCATCCGATGTCCCATCCTGGCAGGGAGGGTTCTGTTCGAGGAAGTCGCCACTGCGTCCACTACGTCTTCTAGTCTAGCATCCTTAGGGAGCTCCGACAAGCGACAATGCTCAACACGACAGACACCATGAGATAGGAGTTAGTTGCGACGGGTGGATTTGTGCCTGATCGAAAAGTGCTTTTGCAACTGGCCAGGATCCCCATGGAGGAGGCAGAGAGATCCCTCCGACACTCGTAACTGCTGCTTGATGGGAAACCCAGTGGTCATGGCATGACAAAACTGGGTGGCCCTACCCCTTTTTGACGGAGTTTCGTAGTCGATGCAGGCTGGATTCGATCCAAAGACATTCGTTTCCCTTGAAAAGCAATTGCAAATGGAACCCCATAAGTGCCTCTTACCGAAATGGCATGAAGAAGAACCACTCAGGGTTTAATACATTTTCGAAGCAGGTTTTCCTGTGAATTTACTGTGGAAAACATCAGGAAAAAATAGATAACTCGCCATCCACCTCCCAAACAACTTTTGCGAGCCAAAAAACAGGGTTTTCAGAGGAAAGCCTTTTTTTAAAGTAGTTTTTGTGCGGAGCAAAATTCGTCGTAAAAAGAACAGAGAGCATGATGGCGACCGTAGTTGATGGTGGGGTGAGGGGGGGCTGCCAACAGAGTTAGTGGACAAATGTCATTAGTATTGGGTATATTTCGCCCAAAAACTGAGTATCAGAGAAATTTGTTGTAAAATGCAACAGGAGATGAAACAGAGAGCATGCTGCCATTAGTGAATACCAAATCCCGTCTTTCCAAAATATAATTTGGGACTATTGTGTTGGGTTTTCTATTCACTAGTAACACTAGAGTTTAATCAATTGGCGACCTAGTCCATTGTGAGATTACAATTTAGATTGGATGTGTTAACGCTATCTAAAGTCTGCTGAAATTAAAAATTGAATTATTAAGTTGAAAAATCAACTATCGGTCGAATTGAAGCATGGGTTCAGCAATTTGTATAGAAAAAAGTACATAAAAAATGGAGGATTAGTTAGTATTCACTTCAGGCACTAAACAAGATTCTATTCACAGAAGAAGAACATCAATAGCAGTGTGGAGCACTCTTAGAGCAGAACTTTCCCAGGATATACCGTAATTTTTAATAGTATTTGAAGCACAACGTCTGGACCTCTCTATCCATGACTATACAAGCAATAAAAATTGTTAATAAAAAAAAGTAAGCCACTTGTTTGGGGATCGATTCCCAACCCACAATTTTCAGTGGTACCACTGAGCTACGAAGACGAACATTTTGATATTGAGGCGGTTTCGTTTGGCAAAATAAAAAGGTGAAAGTCTAAGAATTTTTTGTCCAATAAGTAAGAACGATAATAAATCAATGTAAATTAAAAGAAATAACCTAAACTCTAGATAGAACAAACATTGTCACAGATAAATTATCTCGTGAATAAAGCTGTGCACATACGATTATCAGCATAGAATAAGAGGAAGTTTAGAGAGTAGCTGAAGATAGGAAGGAGATCTCAGTGCTGTCTCACTAATGTTTCAACAAAGGAAGCTGCAGGTAACTACCTAGTCATAGATTTACACATTTCTGAATTAAATAATCAAATCAAAACTGAATAAGTGTATAATGAACAGGTGCATATGAAATAAACTTCGATTAGTGTGCAAACTAGGTGAGCGAAGAAACGAGAAAATTATGTGAGAATGTATTACTTATGTGTACATTTAACGACTTTTCATTTTAAAGTGTTACTAGAGGCACCGGTCCTAAAATAGTTAGTGCACCATGATACTAATGACGGATTTCGCCTTGAGACTGGGGAATTAGGTAGACGAGAGAAATAGAACAAAACTCTATCATTGACTTTATGTTTACCACATGAACAAATTCAAGTGGATTCCCTGTAACACACTAATGCGTACAAGGCACCAATTAAGGGGGCGCGGGAGTCAAAACTCAAATCACCGTCAACCAAGAGATGGCACTGACGCCCTCCTTGAACGGATGGTGAGTCCCGAATTCGAAGGCTTTTAGTTCAAGGGCTGGGATTGTGGAACTTTTCTACTGAAAGTGACGATTGCACGTTTCAAAACGATAAGTTTTCAAGAGGAGTCTTTTTTTGATTCGTTATTTTTCTCTATCCTTAGGGCACGCCGACCACAGAGTACTTGATTAAAGGCGAGATGGGTCCTGGGAGGGGACAGGAAGGATGGGCATTTTGCAATCAAGGGTGAATACGTCCTGTTACCACATGATTAGCATTGGTAAGCACCAACTCTATTGCTACTAATATTACGTATACCAATCTTAATAAATTCAATTCAACATCCCAGAGTGGATACTTTCTGAAATTAAGGAGACAGGGTAGGACAGAATCGTAGATTTCTTCATTGAATCGTTAGTTGAATGAGATTGTTAAAATTCGTATACACGTCCCAAATTGAAAGTAAAACTCTAAATTCTCCAGGATGACTGAGTGGACACTTTTTGCAGTCAGGGCAATGAGGGGAGGTAGAAAAATGGAATTAATTACTCATTTATTCACCCTTCCACAATCAAATTAGAAGGTATGCCTATTAGGTATGGCGAAAATAGATCATCATTCTTGATTGAGAAGGCATGTTTTGCAATCTAGGCATCAGGGAGGAATGGAAAATGAATTTTTAAACCTATTTACCCTTCCCCAACCAAATTAGTAGATATGCAAGTTAGGTATGGCGTTACATATGGGTCTTTGGAAGAAGGACGTTAAGAAGGGATGGGGAATAAAATTTACATATTTTAATAGCCTTCCCCAGCCCCATTAGCAGGAATGCTAATCAGGTATGACGAAAATAGATCATCATCAATCATAATTGAGAGGGTACTTTTGGAATCAGGAGGTTGAGGAGAGATGGGAAATGGAATTTTCGTAGCGATCCAATAAGCCAACTATCCAAATACCACTACTAACTGAAATCACACTAATTCCTTTAATTCGTCCCCACATGGTACGCCATTTTTAACTTTGTCACAATGGGGTATTTCAGTGGGTCAGAAATTCAGGTTTTTGACCTCAAATTTGGATTCAGCACCCTTGAAAACCTATATATTCCAACTTTAAGCCCAATGATATTATAACATGTGGTAGAAAATTAATTAAAGAGATCACACGTTTGAAAAAAAGGCGGGCTGCCATAAATGCACACACACTACGCCGCGCGCGTGTGTGAGTAGTATTTTGTAGTATCCAAGAGGTCCTCCAAGGGTTTCATCTCTTCTCTGTGCATGGATACTTTTTCAAAGAGTTTTGGCTAGCTACATCACACCATTCAAATCTTCAACTTTCCTTAGCTTCTCTGATTTTTTAAAAACATTTTCTCGACGAACAGACCCGAATACCGTTATTCCTGAGCCATACTCTTTTGAAATTTTTTTTTTAAATTGACTGAAATACCCCAATGGTCAATTGAGTAGGGAAAACTTCATTTTTTTTCAAAAATCTCACGCACAAATAACGAGATACCTAACATTTTGAGCCAAGTTGCAATGAGAAACATCTCAACCATCCTTGATACATTGTACGATGACCAAACATTACAAACACAGCTATCACTCTTGACTCTATTATTTGTTATGAACATGACAGATGGCAAGGGATGCGTTTCGGTCGGAGCAGTCTACAGCCCCTTGTTAGTATGTAGCATATTAGACTGCGACGGGAATTTTTATTTTTATTTTTTTAATTCAATTTTTACCCATTGCCAACCAAACAGGTAGATATGTTATTTAGGTGTGACGAAAATAGAACGTTATCAATCATAATTGAGTGGACATTTTTAGAATCAGGACAGGAGAGCAGGAAAATGGAATATTATTAAATAAATTATATTTATTTACCCATCCCCAACCAAATTACTTAATAGATATGCTATTTAGGTATGGCGAAAATAGTGCATTACCAAGCATGATTCCATGGATTGAGTTGGAATTGGAATCAAGGGTTGAGCTCATGATTTTTCACATTGTTCAAGTTTATGCAAACATTTTCCGGTCAAATGAATACCAATCGGGACTCAAGTGCCAATGTTCATTGACTGCCATCAATCCGGTGACATTTATATTTACAGAGAACCATTTAGACTATACGTGGGAGAAGGCGAAGAAAAAATGGATATGAGAATGGGATGAGATTAATATTTTCCAGGAAGAATCTGTAAATTTTGCTAGTCACAAGGATTTACTCATGCTCGTGTTTAGACCATAATATCTGGAAGTCAATGAAATTTATGGAGGCCCATCCATACGTCAACCTGAAGAATCCCTGAAAACGTCTGCCTAGTGGGTGAGGCACATAGCATCCCCGTATCTATAACCTGATTGTATAGATGATCCGATACATAGTAGCTAATCTCAAAACATCAATCTAAGTACCTTGCACTACCCTCATAGGAGACCATCCACACGCCAACCCCCACAATCTCTGAAAATTTCATCGAATTAGGGTGGAAAATTTAGAAGTTATGGCAGTTACAAGGTTTTAACGTTTGTGCATGCGCAGACACTACTATCGATCCAGAGATGACGATTTTTATAGGGCACCATCTACACGCCAACCCGCTCATTACTGAAAATTTCATCAAAATCGGACAGTAACTGCGTACAGTTCTGCCCGTTTCAAGGATTTGTGGACACAGAGTCCCAATGACAGAAAAATAGACCAAAATTGTTCAGGAAGGTCAATTATTCCAAAACCTAAAGAATATTTTGATTTTGGAGAATTTTTTTTATTCGTGAATAGCGAAAACAATGTTTTCACTACCTTGGTAGCCTCGGTAGCAAAATTTCATCGAAATTGGACTGAACTCCTTAGTTTTGCCCATTAAAAGGATTTCCAGGAACACAGACAGACAGATATAGGACAAATAATGTCCAGGAAGATGTAAAACGTAGAAAATGAGCGGGAATTTTCATTTTAGAGGCAATTTGTTCGAATCCTCATTAAGAGGATACAATGTTTCAGCCAGGTAACTTTGATACTATACAAAATGATATTAACGAGAAGTTGTTTGAAAATACTATAACTCAATATTCGTTCCCCACTTAGGTAAACAACTGATACCATTTTTCAATCCAAGTACCAAACTACCTATTGCTTCCGAGTAGCAAGGTAGATACTTGGGGATTGAAGTTTTGGTTAAGAAGGTATTACGCATCGGGTCATCTGTACAATAATGTTATACATAATGTGTCAGTATTTCAGGGGGTGATCCTACAAATAATTTACCACAAAAATTTCATATAACTTATATGTTTTACTCAACTTGAAACCCAACTTGTTTTACATTCAATTTTTTTCGTGGTTTCGACCTTGTATCACTAAAACTACTATAACCATAATTAATTCAGTAAGTTTAAATCCGAGGGTACCGTTGTAAAGAGCCTTAAATTTCCTTTCTCTCTGATGTCAAAACATAATTTATTCCTCAACATAAAATTTTCACGAGTATGGGAAATTATAATTTTTTAAACCGGCTGTAAGTGTCCTATTCCTGGATTGTTATTCGTGTACCTCTGCTGTAAGGTAGTACCTCAGTACCTTCCCAACGGTATAATCAAACAATTTTCCACTTTGACAATCAATTATGTTTTAGTTGTAGTTGTTGTTGTTTTAGTGATACAAGATCGAAATCAAGATAAAATCTTAAATGTGAAGAAACTCGGATTTTAAGTTGAGTGAAAAATATAAGTTATACGAAAGTTTTTGTTGCAATTTAGTTGAAGTATCACCCCAGAAGTACAGACCACATTATCTGATACACCCTGTAGAAGCTATGTGCCACACGCACACAGCAGGCGAGTCAGCCAGAAGCGAGACAAACATTTTGGCCCGTATGTAAGACGTGGGTAGGTTTTAATTTAAAAAAACGAATGTAGGAATTTTCCTGCAAGTGAAAAATGAATACACACAACGTGAAGAAATGAGAAAATACTGAGCCCCCTTAAGGCCAAGGTTTCAGTTGAATCTGAATCCATTGGAATCGTAGGTAAAATGAACCAAAACCTGGAGGAAACACACATGTTAATATTATACATAAGAAAAAGTATCTCGATGTTGGGATCTTGAATTCCAAACACACTCAAGTTCTAAAGAAGTACAGGGATGGCACAGCCAAGAGAAATGAGACGATAATAGAACGTTTGTGCAGTAGCGATGTAGCAGATGACAATTAACATCGGTTGCCAAATGCTGACTGCATGCTTGTTGGCCCCTTAGTAAAGTTTGCTAGCTAACAGCTAATAGGGTGTGCGCCTGGGTAGGAAAAACTGTTTATTCTTATTTTTAATCTAACATAGACCTCATTCTGAGAATTTTGGTACCAACCGCGACCATCTAGCGTGTGTAAATCTTTTCCAATGAATTTTTAAAGTTTCGACCGTTTATGACGTCACAGTTGGCTGGGGGGTCCCGCCCAGGCGAGAGGGGCGCGTGACGTCATAAACAGTCGAAACTTTGAAAAATCATAGAAACAGATCTACTCACGCTAGAAGGCTCCAAAATTCTCCAAAAATTCTCTGCCAAAATTCTCAGGATGTCGTCTACTTTCGATTAAAAATCTGAACCCCCCCCCCCCACCATTATACTCCTTAATTCCACGGACAATTTGACGTTGGTGTGATTTAAACAGTTACAGTAGTATTGAACAAACCAAAATGTTAGCACCTCAGCCTCCTCCCACTTTCACTTTCTTCAAGGTACTGTCTGCTACAGGGCAAGAGGAGGGAGGGGGGACGTGAAGAAAAAAGTATTAACTCGAGTTAAAAAAGAACTAATATCAATAATGAATTATTAATTACAATTCAGTTTAAAATCTAATTTAGAGAATTTCAATTGAAATAGGTGACCTATGTGCCACACATGTAGATATCTACCTAACTTTCACTTAAATCTTCTTCTTCTGTTAGCTTATATAACTAGTACTCAAGGATCAAAGGAAACAAATTTGAACAACTGCTATTGCTATCAAGTAAACCAAAATGATTCAGCAGTTCGGAATCACCAGCTATTGTCCGCTGTCTTTGTCTGTTCATTGGTAAGCATAGTTATTTCTCTGAATAGGTTACTCAGTAACTAAAGAAACAATTCAAGATTAATAGTCAGTGCACCCAAGCGGATTAAAATCGAATGAATCTTTGTAGGTACCTAGAAAAGGTATGAGATTGAATGCTCTAAATAGGAACCTGCCTGCATGCTTCTGAAAGTTTTTAAAAAGATTAGGTACTATTACATTCTTTCTCCTGAATATTTTAGAAGGCCTCTATTTTAGTCAAAACTAAGTTTCTACTTCCCAATACCTACCTAAAAAATTTGATGTTTTAACAAAACATCTGTTCATCTACCATAAGCGGCACTTAGGCTTCTTTTTGTATTCTGTAAAAATTATTTATAAAATAATTGATTGAAATAAATAACTAAAACTAATAACGGGAAAAGTTCATCTCTACCTGGAGAGTAAATATCGTTATTCTAATATACTCAATATTGACACCTATCTCTAGTCAATAATAGTGTGTCAGCAAAATGTCTCCCAGTCAAGGTTGTATTGTTTACGGTAGTTGTCAACACCTTTCATCATTGTTGTACTGTTTCAGCACCAAATGGCTATCCTGTCAAGAACCCCCCCTTCAAGAAAAAATTTCCCAAAGTATTCACCTCCAATGGCCATTTGAAAGTCTCCTGAAAGTCAAGCTGGATTCACATGGGACGGAAGAGGGCGGAAACGGAAAAGACGGAAATAAATATCACAATCTGATTGGCTGATTTTCCCCAGTTGAGAATGGTGGCCGCCATCTTGGCGGAAGGAATTTTCATACCATCGTCCGTCTTCCGCCCTTTCCATGCACCTGCGCAGTGGTCAGGAATGATAATCACGAGTGGAGGTTGCATTAGAAGTGGCCTACTGTCGATTGAAGCCAACAATCGATTGTTTTGATACGATCGACGCGATTGATGCGTTGAGGAGTTGAGATCATGTATTCCCAGAATTATTGCAGAATCCCAACTGTGAATTTTCTAGAAACATTGTTCAGCTGGCGTTCGTAAAAATAAATGAGCAGGCGGGCGAATTGAAAATTCCAAGAGCAATATTACTCCTTTGTTGAAAAATACCATCGAAAATATCGATTGCTGGAAAAAATAATCAATTGTTTCAATCGACAATCGGGCACCCCAAGGTTTGTTTGTTGTGCTCGTTTTTTTTTTCTTCTTTTTCTAATACAAAATTAATTTCAACGAGAAATTGAACGTATAATTAAAAACACAGTCAACAGAGGTTACAGATCAGAGAGAGGTTATCATTTCAGAGGTTTCCAGGAGGAAAGTTATCATTCCGTCCTTTCCGTCCATCATCCATGTGAACCTTCCGCCAACTCCGGCTACCCCCTCCACTGGTTTTCTCGTCTTTCCATCTTTTCCGATTCCGCTCTCTTCCATCCCATGTGAATCCAGCTTCAGACACACCGACACACATACCATTCCATTTGGGGTTTTCCCCAAACAATGTGCTGGAATTAAGAGTGGAAAAATCCAGATGGAACGAATTTAAGACTGGATGTATCGAAAGTAGAAGAACGATATACGAACAAAATATCTTTCCAACAGTATATAGATGAAGCTAGTTAGAATAGAATAGATCTTTCAATTATTGAAGGTGGGAAATTTAGAGCCAAATAGGTATCATTCATACGAACATTAATAATTCCTAACAATTTATCTGGAAGCAAAGGAGAAGAATAAATCATGATTATTTGAACAGGAAATGACAAAAAAAAGATGATATGGTACAGGGAGAGAGAGAGAGAGAGAGAGTAAAAAAACAGTGCAGGATTGTCAGGCGCTATCTGCGGTGACTATCCCCCTCAATGTCAGCGTGATATGTTAGAAACAAAAAAAATCATACTAACCAGTATTTTCCAGAAGAGTTTTTGGAGTGTTGCTTTTATTAATTATAACCGTGAGTTGGTTGAGTACTAGGGGAATATAAGGCCGCATCTCCTCTCCTTCTGAGGAATCAAAAAATCAGAAGATAAAGAATTATTTTGAAACCAACCTGCATGAATCAGTGCACATTAAAACAAATAAAAACTCACCCAATTTGATAGATATTTCGCCGATAGCCCATGTTGCATTATTGCAAACGGAGATGAGTTCAGGGTTAAGATTTTGACCCAATATTGGAATAAAGTCAGCTGGAAAGAAATAATCAATTCATCAAGACACTTGCAATGTTGTGAAGTACGAGTGAGGAAAAAGTCATTTCAGAAGGCTTTTATACACGGTATTCCTAAATTTCATGATCCCAGCTTTTCATTTCAGTTATTTCAATAAATAGAAAAAATGTTCAAGCTTTCAGTTTTTTTAACTTTCCGTTTTTTTTTTTTTTAATTTTAATGTTAGTTACATTTTAGGGTAGCTATGACTGTTAGAGCGCTAAACAATTGGAAAAATGAAAAAATAAATTACAACAATTTACAGGAGAAGAATATACTAAAGCCCATTTTACACAATCCAATCCTGTACAGAGGTTAGGAGGCTTCGCTCATCCTGTCCTATTTTACCCCCTATCTTCGAAACCCAACGATCGCCATTCACACAAGATCCTGTCGATCATATTCAATGTTGATCCTGTCCATTGTCTGTGGGTAATAACTTATCACAAGAATTGGCGGGAGCAGTAAAACTACTCCCTACAGGACGAAATGAGTTCGGTTACTGTTCACACTGTCCCTTCATCAGAAAGAGAGAAAGGGAACACAGGACATAGTAGTGGGGATGTTAGATGGAATCCCCATCTGACCATCCTGATGCGTCCTACGCCGAAGGCCCACCCAAGAAGACCAAGATTTCAAGAGGAAAAATTAACATTTCTTTCACGAAAACATCAGTTTTGTGGTCGAAATCATGTTTATTTTCCATTTTCTCACCTCCTTTTGAACCACGGGCTTGGGGCCGTCTACGGTGGAGCTAAAAATAAAAACTGGCAGCAAGATCATGCTTGAACTGAATAAAATTGCCTAAAAACTCATAACGATTTTAAAAAGAAGGATTTTTTTTACTAATAACAACCGACTTTTTGGCCGCCATTTAGGAAACTTCCAGTCAAATTGAAAAACGGATGACACAATGTGATTTAGCGTTAAAAAATGATGAAAAAGCATGTGCCAAAATTAGGGTTCTCCAAAACCTAATTTTTGTGCAATGTGGAGTTGCGCAACTTAGAGCGCTCAAAAAGCCAGGTTGCGCGCAATAAAACAAATCGATTCGGGTATGCATTTTTCATGAATTTTGACGTAGAATCCGAATCTGTGATAAAAAAAGGGGGGGGGGTTCCATTTGAAAAAATGAAGTTGGTGTCAATTGCGCACGATTGCGCGCAACTTTTTTCCCAAGTATTTTTCCTGAGATCCTCACAAAAAATCATGAAGAATTGCGTTGGTCGGGATTTTTTACGCTGTATTTTACGGAAAAGAAGGGGGGTGTAACCTTTTCGTGAAACACCCTGTATAGAT
The DNA here is from genome assembly GCA_009739505.2 of Apolygus lucorum. Lineage (NCBI taxonomy): Eukaryota > Metazoa > Arthropoda > Insecta > Hemiptera > Miridae > Apolygus > Apolygus lucorum. The sequence continues at coordinate 84,567,554 of CM019167.2, forward strand.
CACTCGTCTGCAAAGAACACGGCTTTCCCATTGTTACCTCCAACCAACTTGAAGAAAAACATCGATCGCATTTCGGTCAGCTACCTAACATTTGAACGGAGATTCGGCCTCTTTTGCGATTCACACTCGTGTTTCTGATTTATCGTAAGTCCAGCCCTTAAATTTCTTGTAGGGAACGAGCGGTTTGTCCTACAGGGCTCCGCGTGGCCTCAAAAAATTCTAAAAATCCTGCGTTTTCAAAATTTTAAACCTTACTTTTCAACCCTTAGAAGTGACCTAGATCAACCAAAATCTTCGGGGCACAACTAGACCCCAAATGGAGCCTACATACCATATTTCATCAAAATCGGTCAACGCTAAGTGGGGAAAGTGCCGCGAACAGCCAAACGGATGGCCAAATTTCAACCATTCGATTTTTGGATTCAACGTACCTTGAAACGTAAACCAACAAATTTTGAGGGGGTGTTAACAATTTTTTTTTCTTGGTCGATTCCAAAGGTTCATTATTGAAAATAATAAACCAAAATCGACAATGACGAGCGAGAGGCGAGGGCACTGACCTGGATCAGACAACGGTCCAGATCACCATTGGGCATGAATGACAGGATCTACGAACAGCGATTTTGGGTTTGGAATTTCGATCGCCAGGAATTTGTTTGGACAATTCGATCTTGATGGAACACACAGACTCTCCAGTAGTTTGTAAGTTTCCTCACTTAATGCAGTCAAAATAGTCGACTTCTGCTTCGCATCTCCCGACACGCCATCCCGGATGAATAATTTGGTCAATCGTGAATTGAAAACCCGAAAATCATTCACGCAGTGGTCGAAATGTAGAACGTGGGCCATTCTGGGCTGCCGACTCACTATCACACGAAATTACTATTTTCACGCACTGGGTACCGAATTGTTATCCTTCGTCGCCAAATAATGTTAAATCCTGCCTAATTTGAGGCCTTTGGATAACATTTTAACGGGTGTAGTCAATGAATAAAATACGCGTTTTTGTTTCACTTTAATCAATGCTATCAGTAACGGAAAAACATCTTCTTCGCCTTTTTCAATACTTGTCACTATACAACAGCAGTTTTGCTCCATTTCCTGGCAGGTGGTTTCCTTAACACTTCACTTTTACGAGACAGGGCCTTCCTAACTGTCCTACTTTTCAAGTGCGGTTTGAGATCTAAGATACAATTTCACAAAATGGCATTGGAATTCCGATTATAATTAGGACTTGCTCGCTCTTTTCCCGAAGTTCTCATACTGCATATTGTTTCAGTGACCTATATGCTTTTGGGAAATTACATGAATATTGTAAGATCAGTTGCGTTGGTGCTAACTATTATAAATTATTCAGTTCTCAAAAGGGGGTATCAGCCATAGAGGTAGAAGGTAGAGAGGAAACGCCTTTGTCTGATTGTGGTAGGCCAGTGAAAGGGAAAGTTCACCCCCCACTCGCCAGGACCGAAAAATAGGAGGTACACTTACCCTCTAATTCTGTGTTAAAAGATAGGAGGAATGTGTTTGAAATACAATAGGTTGGAACAGGGGCCTCCAATCGAAAAACACACCGAAATAAACGTGGAAGAGCATTAAAAAATCTATACAGTCATATGCATATCGTGGAGCTACGTTGGAATATGATGGCATTACAGGGCTGAAAGAAAAAACGGATTTTTGCAGCACAATATTTTGCCTTGTTGAAATTCAATATTCCATCATCTGGCACTTGAATAAGTTGCTAGAGATGCTGGAATACAAACTAGGGGAACAATCTTCTTCAAGTCAGTGCAAATCCTAGCCTATGTTGATGACATAGACATAATAGCCCACATAGAAGGTGATATGAAGAGAGCGTTTGCCTCATTGGTCAAGAGTGCGGGCAATATGGGGCTGTGCATCAACGAGGAAAGGACCAAGTACCTCATCACGACGACGACGCCCACAAACACCGTCTGTAGATCGGGTTCCCATGTCACTATTGGAGACTTTTGCTTCGATGTCGTAGACAGCTTTGTCTACTTGGGATCCCTCTTATCCGCTGATGGTGACCCCATTCTCGAAATCAAGACTAGTCTGGCAGCTGCAAACCGCTGCTATTGGGGCCTGATAAAACACCTCCGCTCAAAGCTCCTCACTCCCCGAGTAAAATGTTTGCTGTATAGGACCCTAATCCGCACAGTGTTAACTTACAGCTTAGAGGCATGGACTATGCGGAGACAAGGAGAGACTCTTCTCAGAAAGAAGAGTCCTCAGAAAGATTTTCGGAGCTGTTTGTGAGAATGTGGTCTAGAGAAGAAGAAGAAATGACGAGCTGTACGACCTATACAATGATATAGATGTCGTGAAGTTTCAAACTAGGTCGCCTCAGATGGGCAGGACACGTCGATCGAATGGACGATGGTAACCCGTCAAAAGAATATTCGATGGACATCCAGTAGGGCTCGTGGAAGACTGAGGCTTCGATGGACTGACGAAGTCGAGGAGGACGTGGCACGCACGGGACATAGATGTTGGAGAATGTTGGCCAAGAGACGAGAGGAATAGAAAAATGTTTTTGGACAGGCTAGGGCCCATCCCGGGCTGTAATGCCACCAAAGCAGAAGAAGAAGGAATTCAACATTTCATTTTCAAATAAAGCATGACATCATGTATCAAAAGAAGCTTCTAATTACTTCCTTTAATTTGTGCTTCTATTGGAAAAAATATAGTTTACTAATTTTTGAACAGGTTGTCCTACTCTAAACATGAAGGTCCTCAAATTCCACAAAGCACACATTAAAGGAAGTAATTAGAAGCTTCTTTTGATACATGTCATGCTTTATTTGAAAATGAAATGTTGAATTCCAACAACGCAAAATATTGTGCTGCAAAAAACCAACAATGGAGGCCCTCAACAATAATGAATAACTAGGAAATGTCTAAATGTCTATGTGGAATACCTATTTTAATTGGCCATCAACAACTTGGTCGGTAATCAAATTTTACATTTTTTAATAAATGTAAAATAAAAATAATTAACGTCACCATGAAGGACTTACAAACACAAGGATGAACGTGTTGAAAGCAGGCTTTAGTTAAATCTCCAAGTAGAGCAAAACTACTCTGACGAACTTCGGGGATCGGATCTTGCATGCACTGGTACAGCAGTTGCATCATGTTCGAGTTTTGGACTAGATTTTCTATCTGGCCATTAAGTCCTTCAGCGAGACCAGAAAGTAAGTCAAGAGCGACTATCATGAAATCCTTGTCAGGTGCCTCAAATTGTTCTGGGTTTTGTATGTTTGCCTGCAACAACACCAGAAACGGGAGAGAATGTTATGTGGAATGACAACCAAAAAAAAAAAGAATCATATTTACGCATTTCAAAATTTTTTTGACCAGGGCCAGCCATAGGCAGGGGCATTTTATAACAACACTAAAATTTCAGGTCCCATAAAAGCTATAGTCGGTAATCCGAACTTCAATAACTGTATTCATATGGTTGAAATAGGACTTTTTAAGAATAGGATTTTTCGTGAGTTAATTTTATGAAATAAGGCAGATGTAGTGAAAACGGTCTACAGATGTTGATTTTTACTTTTCAGGCTTCAACCAAGATTAAATATCTCCATTTACAAATTAATCATTATTCATTCTGAGCCTAAAAATCGCAAATCAAAATCAAAACCTATAACCTTCGTTCTCTTCCAACTTTCACGGCATTTCATTCATCTCCCAATACACAAAGGAACAGATTTCACCAGATTGTTAACTGTAAGATAAACTTTGGTAATTGAGAGAGATTCACGAACATGTTCCGATCACTTCTTGGAAAAAGGTTAGCAACACGATCGTCAATCGCTCCTTCCCTTCAAGTTTGGTGGATAATTGGAATTGTTTTAAATCAACTGTTTGGTGTGCATGGTGGCTTAATGACAAGATATAAGTTTGCATCATAGCTTATTGGGTAAATTATTGTAAGTGATCATTATCTAGAAACTCAATAGGAAACATGTTTTTTTTTTTTGGTTTTTTTTTCAAGTAACAATTTAGGAAGGTCAGAACACTTCAATAGAATTATTTCCTGTACAGGTATTATTGAGGCGATTGTCAATTCTCTGCTTATTTAACAATGCGTATTAGTTCTTTGGTGCAGGGGAGGTCAAATGGCGAAATAATAGTTAAGCGAATTTTCAAGAAAAATAAAGCATTGAAACAGACCCAAAATTTTTAGAATGCACTTTTTTGAATTTTTTATTCACTGAAATCCATTTTGTAACTTTCGAACACGATTCCTGAAGTTTTTTCCAAAAATCATACGTATAATGTATTATATAAAATTTCAATATTTGCCAAAATGTTCATAATAACAGACGGAAAGACGAGTTCGCTAGCCAAGAATTTGGGACATCCCTAAGAGGTAGGGATGTCCCGGTTACTATACTACATAGTAATAATAGTAATAAAACCATGATAGTAATATAAGGTGTATTCCAATTCCTGATAAAAGTACAATCTCAGAAATTAAAATTGTCGACTACCAGATTATCTCGTGAACAGTTCGCTATGGGGGCATCCATTATCACCTCGGGCGGACGTAGAGAAGAATTACCGATTTGTCCATCTCGCATTGACTGCCTGCATCCAACATAACAGCAGCTCGCTGGACAGGTAAATTTGAGGGGTCAACTTCCTGATGTCTACTCTCCAACACCCTTATCCTGTTTTTGTAATTAATAAGCTCTGACTGTAGCGACTCCCGCTCAACCGACCCCACCTCTTCATATCGTAAATGGTCCTGAATTGATGAGTTGAACCTATCTCTCGAGGAATTATAAGCATTATAAAGGGAAGAAACTTCAAGTTGGTAGCCGATTTGCTCGTCCAATCTATCACCAATCAAACTAAACAGCCTCACAAGTGTTCCCCTGAAACGTTGAGCATTTAAGTCATCAGAATTCAATCTGAGAGGATACATGGACATAATAATAGTTTCTCTGATCTCATTCAGCTCCGGATCCCAAATGACAGCCGATTCAAGAGCTTCCATAATTCGAGCTGCAGACTAAAGCTCTGGAAAACGTCGCAAGTATAGATAATCCGACGAACAAGGATCCAGAACTGGGACTGAAGTAGGTCAAGGCCACTGAGAGGAAATGTCACAACATAAACAACGCCGGGCTGCAAGTGAAAACATCAAGAGTCCTCGTCACCAATTACCCGATCGCGTCACTCCTTATCGCGTACACGTGCCGTCACCTTATCGCCATACACGTGCCAAGATTTGCGACCTTTTCCTGACCCTCACCTTGAACAGGAATTGGTTTGATCCAACGTATGAGGAAAAAAAGAAGTAAATTAAGCAATTAATTGACAATCTGTTCAACACTCACGTAGAATATGACCAAGCAGAGTCGAAGAACAAGGTTGATGGGGTGCAGGTGCCAAATTTCAAAATGATCCGATACAAATTACTAGCGGACTTTCAAGTTTTTTAGAGAGATGATGTGGACACCACAAGGACAAGATGTGAACTTGAACATACAGTATGTTGGTATGGTAAACAGAACATAGGAAAAAATAACAATTTACGTGCGGGGACACCATGATTTTGGGGTGATGGGGAGAGTGTTTCATGAGGATTGTGCATTTTTGACTAAGAGGTTGATTGTATAATTTTAACGATACGTGCAATGTGCCACACCAACAAGGCTGAATATTACTCTTGTCACCAATATTTCGATTTTATTAACCACGGCTTTGAAGATTTCTTCGAAAATTCGCTCATTAACCCAAACTGAATGAATAAACTTTTTTCCTTTAGAGTGCATTCATTTCAAATAATTTGTTCACAGGAATTTCTGAGGCTGTTTAATTATATTTGTAAATGCTGAATCCAATAATTGGGATAAGGTAAATATTAGAACAAACTGGAAATAGGAAAACTAGGTTAGAAGAATTCAGGAAGTGGCAGTTAAACCATGACACAGAAGGGGAACTTGGAAGATGCCACCCATGGAAAAAAAGTCCATTCAATGGGAGTATGAATTAATGAGCGAATTTTCAAAGAAATTCTCAAAGCCATGTTAAGAAAATGTAAATATTAGCTATAAGGCAGCGTAGTCAGTCTTGTGGGTGAGGCACATAGCATGAATCGTTAAAATTATACAATCAACCTCTTGGTTACGAGTACATTTTTTTTAACTCAAAAAATACTCTACTCGTCACCTCAAACTCATAGAGTAACCACACATATTATAGTGTTGTTTTCTTCGATTTTCAGTATGCCAGACATTATGCACAGGGTATGTTTCGAACATGTTAAGAGTCCATATTCATGTTCTACTCGTCCCCACAAACTCATCGAGTACCCACTCGGCCATTGCATTTTTTGGGTACAACGAATATGTATAGGTACTTATTTACAATTGTTGGACAATTCACAGTTTTTGAAGTAGTACAAAGTACATAAATGAGAAAATTTGTGCTGAACCCGAATATACCATATATTACTATGAATATGACAGTAATATCCACAAAAAAACACAATAAAAACACGTTCTTTGGCATATTTTTTTGAAATTTGGATCCCTTAGGGTTATCCAAAATTCCTGGCTAACGAATTCGTCTTTTCGTTTGTTATAAAAAATTGGAAAAAACGTGAAATTTTCGCGAAACAATTACTCAGGTTATCGTCTCGACTGACCCACACGCGCACGCACGCGCACACACACACATAGACATATATAGATATAATTTTTGGAAAAACTGCAAGAATCGTTTTAGAATGTTCTATAACCAATTTCAGCGAGAAAAAAATCCGAATGCATGAGGGTAGAATTGGTGAAATCGGGATATCCTACTTTCAAGACGACCCCAGAAAAGGTTTTCAATCCTAAATGCTAGTAAACCTGAATTGTAACCAAAACACGAATACGACGAAAAACATTATTTACAGAATCAAGAAAGTCCCCGAAATTAAAAAAAAGTCATATTTGGAGGCAGAATTAAATATTCAAGTGATCCTTTCACAAGGAAAGAATAAAATTTGAAAAATATCATGGGATTTTTGTTTCTTTCAACTAAACAAACAGTTCGAGCTATACAACAACGCCCCATTATTGAACTACAAAAAGCGTTAAATTCACTGCCAATCATGCGTTTTAAATTTTACCAACAATACACTCAACGACTGAGTGGACTTCAGCCAGATTGGGTACGTCTCACGGTTTGAGGACAACTCCCAAGGACCACACCCTGTAGCTGACCCAAGTCTCTCAATCGGTTTGGTATTGAGAAGATCGACAAAAAAAGTATGGAAAATAATCATACAATGTGTTGATTCAAGGTTTGTTCGACGAGAGAGACACATCGCTTGTATACTGGTTCACAGTAGGGCAGGAATCCACTCTGAAGAGCAGTAGCAACACTCGATAGGCACTAGAAAACGGGATATAAAATCATTAGATACGCATTTTGTGGTAATGCTGAGCTCAACAACATTAACATTATGTCAAACAAATTATAGAAAACGAGTATAAATCAATACATATATGTTATCCGGTAACAACAAGGCGTTTACTTGTACGAATACAATACGAATAAGATCACTCGCGACGAGATTGTGAAAACCCATTTTAATATAAAACCGAGTTAAGGAGTCTCAGTCGGTCGCCATTCATTCCTTGTTCCGGTTAGTAGTTTACTATTTTGCAGGAGCAAAATTTTTTTAAAGGATTTTTGAAATTTATTAATGGATTGGCGTAGGGAATTGAAAAAATGAAAGACTTCCGCTGGGATCATCAAAATTTAACAATAAATGCCACAGTAAAATGGGAAAAACATAACTGAATAAACGGGATTTCCCCCTTTTCTCTGGCAATTATTGTTCCATTTTGATGATTCCAGCTACAATCTTTCAGTTTTTAAATTCCCTAGGCTGATGCACTAATAAATTTCTAAAATCCTTGAAAATGTCAAATTTAGCTACATTTTACTGAGACCCCCTTAAGGCTAAGGGTCTCCGATTTTAATAAGAATTGTTTTGGATAGATCACAATAAGCTTATCAGAATTTAAAATTTAATTACTGCTTCATCGGCATTAGTGAAATTGGGGAAAATTAATGAGGCAGTAAGGAAGGAGGGAGCAATATTGAAGTAGGAGCTCACTTGCAGCAGGTTGTAAAAAGGTGTTGGCGAAAATGACTCACTTGATGGGTCTGAACTCTTGAACCTCCATTCCAGCTTTTTGACTTGAGGAAAACCTGATCATGCGATTTGCTCTACGTGCGGTCTCCTTATCATAATGATTTATTTTACGAGAAAACGGGGATCGAGAGTTCTTTTGAATGTAGTTGTAATTGTAATTGTAATTGAGCCTGCCTACGAGGTTGATAGGCAGGCTCAGTTGTATGTTAGTTGTTTTGCATTTGTCAGGCCAAAAAAATTCAGGGTGTCCAGCGATTCCCCGAAAAAAAATTCCCTGAGTTTTCCAGGGTTTCCATCTCTTTTTTGATCTCAAAACATCAATCTGTAAGTAGGTGCCTTTCAGTCCGAGACGATGATTTTCATCTACACTCCAATCCGCACAATTTCTAAAAAGTTCATCGGAATTGGATGGAAACTGAAGAAGTGGCTATCAATCAGATAGTTCTGCCCGTTACAAAGATTTCAAGACAGACACAACAGAGACTTCGATTCTTGGATAGAGTCGAGAATTAACATTAAATTAATCAAAAACATGATGGTTTACTCGAGAGAAACGACCACTTTAAATGCACGTTTTCACCATCGACTGTTTGAAAAAGTAGAGAATGAACGTTGAAATCATCGAAACTTGTTGGTTTACTCGAGAGAAATGACCACTTCAAAGGCTTGTTTTCACCTTCGAATGTTCGTAAATGTCGAGAATGAAAGTTGAAATCATCGAAACTTTGACTGCAGCTGTGCTGACTCATATTTACTCGAAACCCTTTTCCTGCCGAATGCAGGCACTACTACTTATTATACCCATTTCATTTGCTACTTATATACCTATTTCACGGTCTCCCGAGACCTTCCGAGGTCAACATTCTGGCCTTTCTTACAGTCTCATTAATTTTACGCCGGTTTTACTAATGTCGATGAGGCGGTACATAAATTTTGAATTCTGATGAGCGGATTATGATTGTAAGACCCTTCTTCAATTCCCTATTTGCGGGGTTTTCCGATATTTTGCCTAGAACCCTGTTAGTTTTGATTAATTAATTAATTAGTTACTTACAATTAATGAAAAAAACTCTAAAAATAATTATCCAAAATAATTTATTCAAACCAACAGAATGAATGGCCTTCGCAGATTTCAAATCCAAGTTTCCAGTCATGAGGAAGAACGTTGTCTTATTTCCACGAAAATAATGAGTAGGTAACTAAGTTAAATCGATATCGACGATTAGGTCATCAGTTATTGTTTGTTACTGATGATAAAAAAAGACACGATGACGTTTTCGTTTTTTTTTTTACGTTTTCGATTCCGTCGAAATTGATTAAACTTTGTAGCGTTTACTTGTGATAGGGAAAGTGTTTCAAGTACCTACCTCCAGAAGGGGAAATAAATCTTTATCCTCATCTTTCAAAATATTCCATTTGTGTATCAATGGAGGCATTAACAGGTTGATATAATCAGGTTTGTTGAGATGGTGACCAACAGAATCAGCCAGCGTACCAATGGCATCATACAAAATCAGAAGGTTTTTATGCTGAAACAAATGAAAAAGAATAAACATTTGTATTCCTTAGATAAGAAGAAACTTGGATAGTTGGAAATATCGTAACGTCTCACCTGATATTTGCTAAATGCAAACACTAATGTATCCAAAATAAATCCGAGGTAAGGAACTAACTCGGTACAAGCCTCCTCTTCGAGAGTAGCAAAAGCTGAACATGCTGCTTCTTGGACTCTCTTATTGGGGTCAAGAATCCTCTTAAGAAGCTGTAATAATTAAATTTGTTAATTTCATGAAAAATATTGGACATGTTTTCAGACTTCAATTACACGAATTGTTTTCAAAGACATTACCTCAGTCATCAAGGGTTTGAAGTAATTATCATGGGGTTGAGATACAACCCAATGTGCATATCTGGAAAGAGTCCAACATGTGATGGCTCTAACAAGGGCTTTCTTGTCAGCTAAACAGCTGATGAGATATGGAATGAGTTCACTAAGGTGAGGAATCATTCCAGACATACAACCTGTAACCGAAGTTTGAATTGTGAGTTCATGAAAATGAGATAAGTGTAAGAATAGGGTGACTCTACTTTGGCGTTACTTTTTGGTCCAAAAATGACAGAAATAACGAAATATCATGGGTAGCATAATAGGGTGTGCGCCTGGGTAGGAAAAACTGTTTATTGTTATTTTTAATCTAACATAGACCTCATTCTGAGAATTTTGGTACCAACCGCGACCTTCTAGCGTGTGTAAATCTTTTCTTATGAATTTTTAAAGTTTCGACCGTTTATGACGTCACAGTTGGCTGGGGGGTCCCGCCCAGGCGAGAGGGGCGCGTGACGTCATAAACGGTCGAAACTTTGTCAAATCATGGAAACAGATCTACTCACGCTAGAAGGTCGCGGTTGGTGCCAAAATTCTCAGGATGTAGTCTACTTTCGATTAAAAATCTTAAAAAAAATCAAGGCGGACCCCCCATTATATTTTACCAAATGCAGGTCTCAACTTTCATTATAATTTCCATAAAAATACTCTTTGACTCCCTCACCAAATCCAAAGACCAGAGTTGGCAAGTTTAGGAGTCTTCAACTTTTAAAAACAAAAAGAATGGATGTGAGGGAATGTTATTAACAGTGTTTTGTTTCCTCACTATCAAAAATAGAGAAGCTTAGTATAAGAGCAGTAGTTCAAAAAAATTAGATTCTTTAAAATCAAAATTTCCGCTCGCATTTTGTAAATTCAGAATTAAAAAAAAAACTCCGAAATTTCCCATAGCTGGGAAGACTCAACAAGTGCCAACAAAGATCGTGGACGAAACATCATCGCGAAAAAACCGCACTTTTCGCGATGAAAACACAGATGGAATGTGAATGCACTATTCAAACTGATTTTTGGAATTAAAACGAGAGAAATAATATTTCTCCTCTTTATTTCCTCTTGAAAGTAATATATTATATTACTTTCAAGAGGAACTTGTTGCAAAAAAAAAGCTGCAAATTATCAAACAATGGTTTATTATTTTTCTATATTGATCACTCGTCTGCAAAGCCACCAACCATCCAACATGAAGAAAAACATCGATAAACTAAAATTTGAACGGAGATTAGGCCTCTTTTGCGATTCACACTTGTGTTTCTGATTCATCGTACGTCCAACCCTTAAATTCTCGTAGCGAGCGAACGGTTTGTCTTACAGAGCTCCGCGTGGTCTCAAAAAATTCTAAAAAATCTATAGAATCTTAAATTGAAGGAAAAACAATACCTTTATATCAAAATTTTTTGAGTTAGGGCGATTTCAAAATTTATTTTTGAACCCTTAGAAGTGACCTACATCAACCAAAATCTTTGGGGCACAACTAGACCCCAAATGAAGCCTACATACCAAATTTCATCAAATTCGGTCAATGCTAAGTGGGGAAAGTGCCGCGTACGGCGGTCGGACGGCCAAATTTTTATTCGATTTTTGGATTCTACGTACCTTGAAACGTAAAAACCATCAAGTTTTGAGGGGGTGTTAAACTTTTTTTTTCATGGTCGATTCCAAAGGTTCATAATTGATTATAATAAACCAAAACGCAACTACTTAGGCGAATCACTTGAAAATTAAGAATGAAGACATCTTGTTCCCACAGCCACCAATATCGGAGACACAACGAGGGTTACCAGTTGGAGTAATCATGGCCTCACAACAGAACAGTTACCCTCTCACGCATTTTCAAGAGTTATTTCTATAAAATCGAAGTGAACCTGTACCTGGAGGATACACTACTAGTTTAAATGTCCGAAAGTGGCCTGAAGAATATAATTTGGATATTTCACTATAACATTTAGAACAAATTCATAAGTTAGATTTAAAAAAATGGACAAAAACTTGGGTTGAAAGAGGAAACACTAAATTTTGTGGACAAAAATGGACTTAGGAACGCTGTACTAGTCGAATGAGAATACGAGTATATTAAAAGTTCTACCTTCAGCAATAGCACCTAATGCAAGAATTCCGGACTCCTTAACATCCCAATCAGAATGGAAAAGCGTCTCTTTCAGAATCGGTAGAAGTACTGGCAAGAGGTCATCCCTGAAGACATTAGCCAATACGTCTAGAGCAGCTGCACTGCACTTCCCTAGAAAAAGAACAATTGATAGAGGTAGTGGCAGCTGTAAGGCGGCTTTGTTCCATGATGATTCCATTTATCTATTAAATACGCTTTTTATAAAAGTTTGATCTTCATTAAATGCTAACTTGTTTAGGAAGTTTCTAATATTACTCACTCAGATTCCAGTCAGAAAGAGCAGACTCATCATCAGCTCCATCATCGTCTAAATCATCGCCGTGTAAGTCAGGGTTTTGCTTAGTAGGACGAAATTTATGAAATCTAGGTTTCATGTCCTCGGGTCGATCAGGCACTGATTCATCCTCCTCTATGTCACCCTAAAATTCAAGTTCACAATAATCAAGTTATATATAAACGTACATACAACATTTAAATACTTGCACACAAATCTAATAAAAAGGCGAATAAATCAACAATTTTCACAACAGTAATATCACACACATAGGAACTGTTGTATCTGCAACCACCACCCTCCAAGATAACACTGGTCTAATCAGTATTAAAAGTGATAAGTTTAAAAGAAGCACGTTGTGTCCGTTCTTTTCGAAATCCCAGATTGGATTAAGTATTTAGTTTCGGTGTTCAAATTAATACCCAAAAACTAACAGGAACATACTGAGAAAACGATTGAGATGCGACACAAAATTACATGAGTAGATTTTGTTGCTTCTCTGGACGAAGTTGAAAAGATTCAACAAGAAAATCACTGAAGATGATGAGGAACTTAGCATTGATGGTTTATCTCAAATTGTCATCATACGGAGACAGATTTTCAAAATACTCACTCACAGAGCATTCCTCGCCAGTTTAGTCGAGATGCAATATTTAACCAAGGAATTATTGCTTTGATGAAACCTCTTAAAATTCATCACTTCATACTAGAGCTTTTTTTGTTGCTTTTATAAGATTTGAAAATAGAGGTTATCATGTTGCTGCTTCATCGACAATATCAGAAAATTGAAGAGTACTATAGAAGACATTACCTTCAACAAAATTATGTCGATTTCCGAATACTTCATACCCTTGACCAGAACTGGTACAAGCTGAGCTAATTGTGGAGTGAGTGCTTGTCTACATATTTCTTGCTCTGCCAATGATAACCAAAATTCGCAGGCTTCAAGGGCCACGCCTTCATCACTATCCTGAGTTCGTTGGAGCATGTACTGCAAATATGAATACAAAACTTAGGGAAAATGTATGTTTTATAACACGAAAAAAAAACAATACGTTTTACATTGATTCTGTCACTCAAGGTTACTTTTGGTTCTCTCAACCATCCATGTCAAGTCTACTTACTTCAATTATGTGATGCATATGAGGAATAAGGCGATCGATTCGAACTTCCAAAAGTACAACGAGGGCTCTGCAGACATGTTTACGGACCTCAGGTTCACTGTCATTTGCAAGACTGAACAAGGCCTGAACAAAATGACAAATTGATCAATTGTAAAAATGAGTTAAAATTTGCTACAACGCAGAGTCTTAAAATTATATTTTGATTGATAAGTGGGAATGAAGGGATAACGTAAGTAGAAATAAAATATCTAAACAGTGCCTAAGTTGAAATTTTTGAAGTGGCTCGCTTTTGGAGTGGCGCTCAAATTTCCTTATCACTTGTTCCCAAAGGAACACAACTTTTTTTTTTGGTTTTCCTTTTCAATGTGAATCGACAATAATCACGGGTGAAAAATACGTAACAATCATGGTTACTAAATTAATTATTTCTCTGGAGTGAAACAAATTTGTACTAACATGAAAAGGAAAACCAAAAAATCGTTGATAACGTGATACCATAAATGCACTGTCATTGGTCGAGGCCAGAGGGTTCGGATTTTTGAGACTTCAACGCGCCGAAGGCGCGCGAAAGAGGAGGTATTCCATTCGGGTTGTCGTGGGACGACGATTTTTTTTGTATGTCCGAACACCTTTCATTTCTTTATTCTGTTACTATCTGTCTAATTCTTTTTGAAATGTGTTCTACCAGTATCCGTGGTGGTTACGTTTCAAATAGATTTCATTTTGCTATGTTAAAAGTGCCAAAAATTTGTGAAAGAAGTTGAAAACGTGGTTGCCGTTTTCTGGAAGATTGATCCGCTTTCACTTTACTTCCCCTGTGACTTCCGACTGAGTCGATGAAGGACCATTTGTGTGTAGTCAAATTAAAGGTCTGCTTATAAGGTTTAGATGAGATGCTATATGAAGGGGGTTCCGATAACTAAAAGGTGCTGCGGGGGGGAGAAGGGGGGAAATTATGCTGGGTTATTCGCTCAGAAAATGCATGAGCCATATCAAAAGTGTTTATGCTCAAGTAGGTTAGTTTTCCTACCAAATATGAGAAATACAGTACTGTTAGTTAGGTATTCTACCACGTGGGTGTAGCACATAGCTTCCTCGTCATCTTTAACATGGTTGGGTAGGTAATGGTATTGGAGTTCGTCAGAACTGATAAATGCCTAACAAATGTGAGGGATATAATAGTACTCGTATAATTAGATGATGAAAGGGTATTCTACCATGTGGGTGTAGCACATAGCTTCCTCGTCAACCATAATATAGTTGGGAAGGTAATGATATAGGAGATCTTCAGAACTCCATAGTGCCGTACCAAATATGAGGTATATAGTACAATTAGGTGGTGAGAGGGTATTCTACCATGTGGGTGTAGCACATAGCTTCCTCGTCAACCATAATATAGTTGGGAAGGTAATGGTATAGGAGATCTTCAGAACTCCATAGTGCCGTACCAAATATGAGGTATATAGTACAATTAGGTGATGAGAGGGTATTCTACCATGTGGGTGTAGCACATAGCTTCCTCGCCAACCATAATATAGTTGGGAAGGTAATGGTATAGGAGATCTTCAGAACTCCATAGTGCCGTACCAAATATGAGGTATATAGTACAATTAGGTGATGAGAGGGTATTCTACCATGTGGGTGTAGCACATGGCTTCCTCGTCATCTTTAACATGGTTGGGTAGGTAATGGTATAGGAGAACTTCAGAACTCCATAGTGCCGTACCAAATATGAGGTATATAGTACAATTAGGTGGTGAGAGGGTATTCTACCATGTGGGTGTAGCACATAGCTTCCTCGTCAACCATAATATAGTTGGGAAGGTAATGGTATAGGAGATCTTCAGAACTCCATAGTGCCGTACCAAATATGAGGTATATAGTACAATTAGGTGATGAGAGGGTATTCTACCATGTGGGTGTAGCACATAGCTTCCTCGTCAACCATAATATAGTTGGGAAGGTAATGGTATAGGAGATCTTCAGAACTCCATAGTGCCGTACCAAATATGAGGTATATAGTACAATTAGGTGATGAGAGGGTATTCTACCATGTGGGTGTAGCACATAGCTTCCTCGCCAACCATAATATAGTTGGGAAGGTAATGGTATAGGAGATCTTCAGAACTCCATAGTGCCGTACCAAATATGAGGTATATAGTACAATTAGGTGGTGAGAGGGTATTCTACCATGTGGGTGTAGCACATAGCTTCCTCGTCATCTTTAACATGGTTGGGTAGGTAATGGTATAGGAGAACTTCAGAACTCCATAGTGCCGTACCAAATATGAGGTATATAGTACAATTAGGTGGTGAGAGGGTATTCTACCATGTGGGTGTAGCACATAGCTTCCTCGTCAACCATAATATAGTTGGGAAGGTAATGGTATAGGAGATCTTCAGAACTCCATAGTGCCGTACCAAATATGAGGTATATAGTACAATTAGGTGGTGAGAGGGTATTCTACCATGTGGGTGTAGCACATAGCTTCCTCGTCAACCATAATATAGTTGGGAAGGTAATGGTATAGGAGATCTTCAGAACTCCATAGTGCCGTACCAAATATGAGGTATATAGTACAATTAGGTGATGAGAGGGTATTCTACCATGTGGGTGTAGCACATGGCTTCCTCGTCAACCATAATATAGTTGGGAAGGTAATGGTATAGGAGATCTTCAGAACTCCATAGTGCCGTATCAAATATGAGGTATATAGTACAATTAGGTGATGAGAGGGTATTCCACCATGTGGGTGTAGCACATAGCTTCCTCATCAACCATAATATAGTTGGGAAGGTAATGGTATAGGAGATCTTCAGAACTCCATAGTGCCGTATCAAATATGAGGTATATAGTACAATTAGGTGATGAGAGGGTATTCTACCATGTGGGTGTAGCACATAGCTTCCTCGTCAACCATAATATAGTTGGGAAGGTAATGGTATAGGAGATCTTCAGAACTCCATAGTGCCGTATCAAATATGAGGTATATAGTACAATTAGGTGATGAGAGGGTATTCCACCATGTGGGTGTAGCACATAGCTTCCTCGTCAACCATAATATAGTTGGGAAGGTAATGGTATAGGAGATCTTCAGAACTCCATAGTGCCGTACCAAATATGAGGTATATAGTACAATTAGGTGGTGAGAGGGTATTCTACCATGTGGGTGTAGCACATAGCTTCCTCGTCAACCATAATACAGTTGGGAAGGTAATGGTATAGGAGATCTTCAGAACTCCATAGTGCCGTACCAAATATGAGGGATATAGTACAATTAGGTGGTGAGAGGGTATTCTACCATGTGGGTGTAGCACATAGCTTCCTCGTCAACCATTACAGTTGGGAAGGTAATGGTATAGGAGATCTGCATAACTCCATAGTGCCGTACCAAATATGAGGGATATAGTACAATTAGGTGATGAGGGGGTATTCTACCAAATGGATGTAGCACATAGCTCCCTCGTCAATCATGTCATGGTTCATTTGTTGAATTGTGTTGTCAGAACTAACAAGTACCTAATACCTTCTGAAACCGATCCAAAGTTTGGAAACTCATCTATACACATGGAAACTGACCCGGATTACAGAATGTGGTCCACCCTACAGCTTCTGGTTCACCTTAATGAAACTGATTCACAGTATGGAAATAGATCTGCATCACGAAAACTGATCGAAAAAGTGCGGGTAAATTAATTTCAGATTTAAATTGAGGACCACTAAAAAGTGAAAAATAAAGTGTTATAAAAAATGGAAAAATAATAAAATAAAAACCTTTTTAATAAAAAAATGGACCGACCTCAAAAATGATGTTGGTTAACACCAAAAAAGGAAAAATAATAATCTTAGGGAATTCAGATGGGAAGGTGGGTTGGTAGGTACAGATTGAAGTCGCCGCTATGCCCATCTGTAGATACAAACATACGCAAGTAGATTCCACTATCATCTGGTTAGTATTACAACATGCGTCGATAGGGCAATACAAAACAGGAATGAGAGGTACCTATCATTGAGGTAATAAATGTGTACCAAAACTATTAGGTAGTAGGTCACTGCTGTCGTATGAAGGAAGATGATAGAGTGACAATAACTGTGAATCTCAGTAAGAATATTCCCTTAGATAACAGCTGAAGACGTCCGCGACACCAGGAAAGACAGTTGGATAAAAATTCAACATGAGAAGGTCGTTTACTTACTTATTTACTTAAGTACCCTTACTCCTGTTTTGTATTGCACTTTCGACGCATGTTGTAACACTAACCAGATCATTTGAGTATGAACCCGTACTCCTACCACAAACCCACATCATGATCTGGACAATGGGGTATTTCGGTCAATTTTTTTCGTTTTTTTTTCAAAAGCGTATGGCTCAGGAATAACGGTAATCGGGTCTGTTCGTCGAGAAAATGTTTTTAAAAAATCAGAGAAGCTAAGGAAAGTTGAAGATTTGAATGGTGTGACGTAGCTAGCCAATCATGACGTAGCTAGCCAATCGTGACGTAGCTAGCCAACTGTCTTTGAAAAAAGTATCCATGCACAGAAACCCTTGGGGGGACCCCTTGGATACTACAAAACACCACTCACACAGGCGCGCGGTGTAGTCCACGGCGTAGTCCTTGCCTTGTGTGTGTGCATTTATAGCGGCCCGCCTTTTTCAAACGTGTGATCTCTTTAATTAATTTTTCTACCACATGTTATAGTATCATTGGGCTAAAAGTTGGAGTATAAAGGTTTTCAAGGGTGCTGAATCCAAATTTGAGGTCAAAAACCTGAATTTCCGACCCACCGAAATACCCCATTCTACATGGATCATGCAATATTAGATTAATTAGATATTATTATCTAATTAAATATAGATTAGATCAATAGATTAGGTGTGATTAGATAAATAACTATTAGATATCATCTACTTAATCAAAAGATGGCATGTTGGAATCCAAACATTTCGTTAGGGGATTCACACATATTGCCGCTCTCTCATCCTCCTTCATACGACAGAAGTGACCTACTACCTAATAGTTTTGGAACACATTTATTACCTCAATGATACCCAGTCTCATTCCTGTTTTGTATTGCACTATAGATAGAAGTGGAATCTACTTGCGTATGTTTGTGTCTACAGATGGGCATGGCGGCGACTTCAATCCGTACCTACCAACCCACCATCCCATCTGAATTCCCCAAGATGATTATTTTCCCCTTTTTGGTGTTTACCGACATCATTTTTGAGGCCGGTCCGTGTTTTGTGAAAAAGGTTTTTATTTTATTATTTTTCAATTTTATTCAGTGTCAACCTCAGGCCTTTGACCAAAGAACGCGCATTTATGACACTCCATCAGTGAGCTGCTGCCGCTTCAAGTTGTCAAATTTTTCACGTGAATTTAACATTAAATGTTAAATTTTTTTAATGTTTCACAAATTTTGTGAAAAGCAACTCATTCCTTAAACTTTTTGATTTTTCTCGCGTGTTGAGCAAAGAGAAAATCCAAAATCAAATAGGTAGCTAATTTGCCTTATAAACATGAAATTATTTTCCAGGATGGTTCAATACCGAGGTTTTGGTTTCTCAACATACAATTGTAAGTAGAAATACCATAGTAAAATAGTAGTAGTAATATACATTTTGAACATTTCCATCGATAATTGGATTGGAAAACATAAATTATGATAAGTATGTACCTCAATAAATGTATCTATGTGAAGCATCAATGCAGTGGTTCGATTGAAAATGAATTGATTTACGCATGCAATAGCGTGGGACCTAGAACAGAAATAAGGCAGTTTATAAACCTATGTAAAGTAGGCATTCCAACATAGAAACGAAAACATTCACTGTCAATATCATGGTACTACTGAATTATGAAGAATTACGGCTACCTGATTTTGGAACTCGAATGACCGAAATATTGAATGAACTTGGGAATCAGTATGTTCAATGGACGGTTCAATGCGTCACTGTCGAGTACTTCAGTCGAATCTTCACAAATCTTCTGAAGAGCGCCAAAAGCACCCTGAAAATAATAAAAAGTTAGTTTTCATTATAATTTAACAATGCTTGCTTAATACAGCATAATATATATTATATATTTGAAGACTACCCAAAACCTAAATGCATGTAAATAGGTACATATTTTGTAAGTTACTTCGTAGAATGCATTTCTGAAATACGGATATTTTAGTAAAATAAACTCAAATAACTTGAAAATAGTACCTACCAGAAATGGGAACATTGGGATCCTTCAAATCAAGAGGTATACTATAGAACATCGTAATATTTAATACTATACAAAAAGTAGGCAACTATCTACCCAATACTTTCCCAATCAAACGTGTTAATCTAAAATTAGTACAAAATATCATATTTTGAACCCTTCCAAATAGAAGGCCGAGAATAATAGGCTTGTTCCAACCAATCAAAATATTATTTGATACAAATATTATACCTCTAATAAATAATATATATCTTCTTTTGGATGTGATACTACGCGATGAAGCGATTATGCTACTGATCCTATCACGGTGGGATCAGTTGCCTGTTTCACACGATTTAGCTCCCTACCATTTGGTCTCGAAATCGTATTTTTGGTTTCTATGATGGGCGAAAGATTACAATCGATGTAACCTAATGATTACAAGCTTTTTCTTCAAAAAAAGATGTTAGATACCAAAATTTGGCTTAAAGGTAACAAAATTGAAAAAAATTCCATGACGTATTAAATTAAGGCGATATCAAGTAACTACTTAACAAGTGCATTTGAAAAAGTCCAACATTCTATTCTACCAGCATCTGTGGTGGTCCCGTTTTAAACGGATTTCAGTTTGCTTAGTTGAAAGTGTCCAAAATGAGTGAACATTGTTAAAACGCGGTTGCTGATTTCAGGATTATTGATCCGTATTTACGTATTACTTTTTTTTTTTAAATGAATAAACAAGTTTATCTCCTTCTGAATACAACTACATTGATTCTTATTATTTTTGAGATGCTTCATCGGTTCGACAACAGCAAAAAGCGGCAGATTGAGTTAACATTGCCTACGGAGTGTTGTAAAATCTGAAGTAACTTCAAACCCATTTGTGATACGTAAAATTAGGTATCTCTCATGGTGAAAGTAAGCATCGACCCGATGGTCGCCCTGACAACTAGATACAGAATGAGGGTTCCAAATCTTGCTGTCACTCACTATTGGCTGGAACAAACTAAACATTTCTGCGAGTTTCTTCATAATGAGATTCCCAAAATGATTTACCTCAGTTTGCATGCTGGCAGTTTTTCAGCGCATATAAATTCACTCATTCATTTATTAATAAACCATCACCACAGTTGTATCTATTAATAAAGCCGTTCATACCACAGGAAAAGAATGACCTTACCTCACAGACGTTGTATTCCTGAGAATCTAGCATGTTACATAATGCAGGTAGGAGTTCCGGCCAAGCTGTCAAACCACCTTTTGAAGTAATAGTAGTGATGAGAATTCCAACGGTAGCTCGGATGAGAGGACTAGGATCACCAACAGCCGCAAGGCACGACTGTTTGATAAAATTCATAACATCTTCTCGAATTCGTTCAAAATCTGCTTTAACATTGTTCTTCAGGATCAAACCACTGAGGGAACGTGTTGGCTCGTCTGAAATAATTGGAATGACACTGTTAGAAGATTACGAAATCAACTGATGTTGGCCAACTGTCCCACTGACAGTAAACATCGCATAGTTGGGCATAGCTGTTTTAAGTGGAGGGGTAGAGAAAAACTTTTAACAATAACTCTCTTAATTTTTTACGAGGAATTCAAAATTAAATTACTCAATTAATTTCCTGAATTAGCAGGATAACGGGATTGGGCAAGACAGAGTCTAAGGAGAGGAAATGTGACTCCTACTTTCTCATTCAAAAAAGATTCGAAGAGTTCAGTGAAAGAATCATTCATTCCGTCGCCAACGCATTTCAGTGAATTGGAGGGGCTCCCCGACATCAGAAGATGTTAAATCGTGTGTCGCTCAGGAAATGCCAGAAAGTGGGAAAGTCTAGATCACACACCCAGTTCATTTGAACCTATATCTATGTAGTTGTGCAACAGCATTCCTTTGATTAATCATTTCCATAAATTAAATTACCACGAAATATCTGGTTCAAACAGGAAAATAGCGATGAACATTTGAGATAAGGTCCTGACTCCATTGCAGCGTTGTGAAGAGAATGGACACTACACCAAGAGTGTCAGCAGTATTAACAGCGGGCAACTAGTAATACCCTCGACAACCACCACACTTGTGAATATCTGACACCAACAAGTCACATGGCACATGGGTTCACATGAGCGCGGTCGACGCGTTGGGTATTTGATTGGCCGCGCCTCTGCCGCCCGAGTACTTTAGGAGTGGACTGTCGCGTTTCAAAAATTTAGATATTAACTCTTAACTAACTATTAACAGATTCTAACTTATTTATTAACTCAAATTCTCTAACGCGTCAACCGCGTTGCTGCCTCAACCACACTCATGTGAACCCACCTTGACCAACACATCACAGGTCACCTAGACCAATAGGGGCGTTATTATTATTATTTTGTTGAGTACCATCAAATAGAGTTTTATTTTCTTCTGCAATAACTGGGTTATATGTTACATTTGTAAGAAGTTCAAATTAATTTTTGAATTTTTAATTATTGGTCCTATTGATAGGAGAGAGAATCTCCAAACAAGATCCTGGTGTATTTTTTTCTTTTGTAAATTAGTAAATCAAATCAATCAATCAACTGCTAGGAAGGGAAGCATTGGAGTTTCCATGACAAAGCCCACTTGTGTGTGCATTCCTCCCTACACACCAACTTGGACGAGGGAGTGGCTAGTCGCTAATTTACGTATATCCATGCAACATGAATAACATAACATGAAGTTGCAAGGAAGATACATTACCTTCACTCGTAACTTTGGTTAGAACGAATATAAGGTAGTTGTTGAAATCCGGGAATTTATTCAATTCTTCCAATTTCTGAAGTTTCGTGTTAAGAAATTACATAACCAAGTTGAGAAAAGCATGTTTACAACAAAAATATGCCCATCTAACATGCGTGCACACACTTAAATGAATAGGACAAAAAAAACTATCGACATGAAACTATTAACAAAATTATTACACAAGTACTTACAAACCAATTCAAGCTATATTCAGAGTAATTCATTTACGAGAATATTGTTGTTGAAAAACGTAGAAGAGGGCAAATAGGAGTGGAAATTAAACCAGCCAAAAATGTTCCTTAATAATAATAATAATTATCTAATAAATCTAGAGACCAAGTGATCAATGATGGCGACGAGTGTTGCCTTGCAGTAGGTACATACATAGATAATATTCTATAATTAGAGAGTTTAACTGTTCAATGAAAACAAAAAAACTGCAGATTGAGTTAGTTACTTATGGATTGTCCCTTTGGTGATCCATAAAATTCTGTGAGTCACACAGTGAAAGTTAGCATCCACTCGATGCTCGCCCTAGCAGCTTCTCACGGAATGACAGTTCTACAATTCTATTCGACATTGTTGCTGTCAAGCCCGACAGGTCTTGCATTATCCTGGATGTCCAGGTTGTTAATGGCAGCATGGACATGGAGCAGACCTGGCAGGCTAAGATAAGAAAGTATGATACAAATGATAACGGCAAGCGGTGTCGGAGCTAAAAGGAGTGGCCCCCAACAACATCAGGTGATGGCTGCAACATTGTCATGGCGTGGGGTTGGTGCGAGAAAAGTGCCACAGAGTTGCGCGAGTTGGGCATCTCAGTAGGTGTACTCCGTGGTATCACCACCCGTGTCCAGCTCGGCTCAAATTTAAACAGGTGGTCTTTTTATAGAGGCACTTCCCTTCATCCCTCTCTCCCACCCCCACCTTCCTCATATTGCCACATCCCTAGAGCCAATGTCAGGTGATTTGATTTTTTATTTATAGCGTGTCCCCTTTGTCTTTGAGAGGAGTTTATTTTTTTTTAAAGAAAAAAACTATTGCAGTGGAAACGTCCGCAACACACTGTTTAACCTAGCTCTGCATGAGGCTTCACTTTCAATTTCACGTCGGAATTTCCTATTTTTGACCCCAAAATCGGATTCAGCACCTCGAAAAACCTCCTAAGGCAAACTTTCAGCCCGAACTTCCTAATTTACGAATAAACAAAACAGTGTCGAAAATACGAACGTTTAAAAAAACCGGGAAAATGACGTCATCCTGGAATAGTTCATTTATGGCCGCTTGAAGCGCTGAGATCGAGAAATCCATAGTCCCCAGATGCAAAATTTCACAAAACGGTAAAGTTCAAAATCGAAAAACTGAAGAAAAAAATAGAAAAAGCAAGATGGGGAAAACTAGGTTTCCCCTGTTTTTGTTTGATAACTTTTCTCTTAGAAAACACGATTTCGTCGTCCCAATGGGCAACACTGGGAGGAGACGGCGATCCGAACAGCCCAATCAGCGAGCGTTCCTGCTTCACGTCCGTTTTCCCGGTTAGTTTTGAAATCAAAAATTTTGATTGTCTCCCAAAAATAACAGGAGATTTATTTTCCGAAATCAGCCCGATTTTCATTTATCCCACACCATTAACTATTCAGGAAAAATGCAAACAGAATTTGGTGAAATTCCTCATCGTCGACAGAACATGGCAGATTCTGGCTTATGCCGATGACATCGCGTTGTTGGGGCGAGGTCTTCATGCTCTGCAGGAGGCTTTTGGGGTTTTGCATGAAGCAGGAAAGCCAGTGGGTCTACGAATACATGAAAGCAAAACTAAATATCTCCGCCGAGCTTTGTCCAGCGGGTGCCCAGAAGGGTGACATATCGTCGCTCCTCTGCCAAAACCACGAAACTTTAAAACTATCCTCTGCCAAAACCACTAAACTGAAAATTTATTGTTTTTCAGTAGAGGCTTCCAAAGTTACTCCGCAACTTATTATCGTTACGGACTAGCAATTCTTCGATTGTTGCACTGTTTTCCTTACCTTACAACATGACAGAATAAGTATAAATAGGTTTCACTCCATCAAATCATCATGAACAACCTAGATGACCTCACAATGTCCTAAAAAACGCAGATCCGTGGTTTTGGTGGAGTGGGTCCGCAAACGGGAAATCCTTGCAATAGCCATAAATTCTACAATTTCCATCCGAATTCGATGAAATTTGCAGGGATTGTTCGGATTGGGGTGTAGATGGTCCCCTATGAGTTTCATCACCCCCGGATTGATAGTACCCTCTGTGCATGCGCAAACGTGACATCCTAGTAACAGCCACAACTTCAACAATTTCCTCCCAAATTAGATGACATTTTCAGGGATTGTTCGGGTTGGGGTGTAGATGGTCCCCTATGAAATTCATGGCCCCTGGATTGATAGTAAACTACTATGAACGAATATAATAAACAGTAGCTTAGCAATAGTTCATGAATTCACTCTCTATAGTAAGTATACATTTTATTCATACTATAGAGAGTGGCTGAAGAAGAATTGAGTCAACACATTGGTTTTAAAAAGTGAATTTTATTTACATTGTTAATAAAATTTTAATACTAATACAATTAATTGTCTGTCCTCAATCCTGTGAGATAAAATTAAGAAAATGTAGAAAAAAGTTGTAAGAAGTTATTCGGACTCTAGGTCCAATTGTTCCCGAGGTTACTACGCAACAATTGCGAATCTTGTGCTTGTGATGGGGACGACTACGCCAAACTCACGTATCTGTCAGATTCGCGAAAATGCAGAGAAGAAAAAAAATTTTCAGCAGATTCGTGGAATAGATACCACTCAAATAACCATGTTCTAGTGGAGTTAGAGAGTTGAAATTTCTGGAGGAGATACTTGACCAATGTCACTACTCAAAGTGATGCTTAGCCCAATTTTCGAATTTTTGCAGTTTAGCGGTTTTGGCAGAGGATAGTTTTAAAGTTTCGTGGTTTTGGCAGAGGAGCGACGATATGGTTCTTATAAGTTTGATTAAGGGGACCAACAAGTCGATTTTTGGTCGGGAGGGTCAAAATTTTTTTTTCCTGTTTTTCAATAATATACTTGATTCTTAACATTTCAAAAAAAAAATTATCCAAATATGATGACTAGAAGTGTTTCAAATAGTGCTTGGAACCTAGCGCGTCAGATGGCCTCGAGCAATATGTTAGCCCCAGAGCGCAACTAGAAGAAAAACAACGGCCGTGAACGCTAGTATGTAATGTTGATGTTCAACAGACAAATCATGGGGCCTGTGACCCGTAAAAATCTTCGGTTTTTTCCTGAATATCCGATTGGACCTCGGCATTTCCGAAAACAACAAGGAACTGCCTACAAAACGCGGAAAAACACGTAGGTACACAACACACGAAATACGAACTTGCGTGATGTACACAAAATAGGAACTCGCGACGAGAAAAGGTTAGCTTGTTCTTTGTTATTATTTTCGAAGATTTGAGGTGGCCAGTCGATGTTTCTGGTTCGATATATCGGTTCTTACTATCGAGAATGAAAATGCAGTTTTATTGGCTGAGAAACGGCCAATCCAATTGCCGGAATCTGACTGCCGCGTTTTTTGATTCAAACCGCTCTCCTGTAAAATCTCATTTTTGAGCACTCATGTTCCTTTTTCCAGGAAACTACTCGTCCGAATGCAACCAAATTTTCAGACCATGTTATCATAGTTGTGATCTACAAATACTGCAAGACATTCTGCGATATTAAATCATGAAAGTTCACCAGAAAGGCTCGTTTTTCAAAATATGTGTTATAATTTAAAATTCTTGAAATTTTTTTTCTAGGGAGTTTTGAAGGAAGTTGCTTGCCATATCTTGCACACTGTACCTACTGAGTATGCTGTAAAAGTTTCAGACCTGTAGCTTGAGTGGTTCAAGAGAAAAAGGAACATTTTGATGAAAAAATGAGGTTTGCAGATCATTATAATCGGGGCTACAACTTCGTCCTGGTAAACCCGATTGATTTCAAATTTTCACCAATCTACCACGATTATTAGAGGACCAATCTCTGAAAATTTCATCAAAATCGGGCGACTCATGGCGAAAATATTGCAAAAAAAAATAAAAAGCTGCCCGCGGCGCGGAATCGACTTGTTGGTCCCCTTAG
>CM019167.2:84594359-84626062 GCA_009739505.2 Apolygus lucorum
AGAAGGGTGACATATGGTTCTTATAAGTTTGATTAAGTCAGGTCCTTCATATATCAAGGGAGCTTGGTCACGAATAGAAATCAAGTAAAGGATGAGATATTCTCACGAATAACGGTAGGCAGCCGAGCATTTCATGCCAATATAAAACTCTTTAAGAGCCCTGTGATCTCCAGATCAACGAAGATGAGGCTATATAGATCCCTGATGCAGCTTGTGGTTTGTTATGGATCAGAGGCTTGGACCATGCGAGCTGAGAATGAGGCAAGATCCGATGGCTGGGACATGTCGACCGCATGCCGAGGGAGGCCTGCCCGAGAATGATGCTGCGAGCTAGGAAGGACACTAGAAGTCGTCCTCGTAGTCGGTGACTTGACGAGGTCTTGAGGGACCTCCAGGTGGTGGGATTACGGAGGTCTCAGGCGGGTGACTGAGCCCAGTGGCGGAAGGGAGTTTGGGAAGTAGGGATGTCCAATACTTCAAAAGTATCGATATAATATCGTATCGATACATCTAGAAAGTATCAAAAAGTATCGATACGATACTTTCAAAAAGTATCGATATTTTGAAGTATCGATACTTTTTGATACTTCTAAAAAAATGCGTGAAAATGCCTTTTATGTTTCTCTCCATCAGTGTGAATAATAATCTCTCCATCACGAGGATAATAAGTAATATAGAATGAACAAAACAATAAATCACTCATTTTTTTGTTTAGGCACTTGTTTTCGTATTGCACTTGGTCGGGTTAACATTTTGGTGGTCCTTCCTAGATGATGGAGGAGAGCAGGTTATCATAATATGATTATGGTCTGTTCGGAGAGGCAGTCCTGAACGGTTCAGAGGGGCTTGGAGGAGCCCATTCACCTCTATCCCCTCCCCTTTTCAGTTCTGGTTTGGTTCCGAACTGTTTGGACTGCCTCTCCGAACAGACCCATGGAGAGCTGGAGGTGGTGGTACATCATCTTTGTTTAGTTTGTTGATCTCCCAACAATCTACGTAGAGAAAGAGGTACCTACTAAAATTCGAGACTTTCATCTAATGTGAGAGATAAAAAATAGATAGCATTTTGATCTAGTGTGAGAGGTAAAAAAGTATCGCCTCCGATACTGGAAAAAAAGTATCGATACTACGATATATATCAGGAAAAAAAGTATCGATATGTATCGATACTTTTTTTCGAAAAGTATCGATACTTTTAAGTATCGATACTTTTGGGACATCCCTATCGGGAAGCCAAGGGCCTGTAGTGCTGTGTAGTTAGAAACCTCCGCCGGATTGGATACGTAGCGTCCGTATCGACAATGCGGCACCGGATTAAGGATACATCCCGCTGTATCTAAGCTGAACAAGACCCAAGAACACTGTCAGATAATGTTAATACTCGTACGAATAAGCTAGGGATGATATCTAATCACGTTATTGAAAGCCCATTTTAAGGCGGGTTTCAAGTCGATTTCAGCTAGACATAATACGAGTAGATAACCAAAAGGTTTTCAAAACAGAGTTCTTCGAGTCGAAAGACTTTGTGAGAAGTGGTTAGGCCGAACCAAAGTAGCCAATGATGATGGAAATTAAATATTCAAGCCCCCACTGAAAAAATTGAAAATACGTGAATTTTCCATGGGCGAGTACGTTCACCTTGAATGATGGATAGCAAGAAGTTGTCATTTTCGGTTCTAGATCGCGAAAAATACGAGAAAAGAAGGTACCTACTTCTTAATTACCTCGCATTTGAAAAAAATCGAGATGAAATTGTACATTTTTGTATTTGATCGTAATTGTCGTCAATATTCATCCGGTGGGCCCGGAAAAATTATTTCTTAAAAATAAATACTCCTTGAGTTTTAGCAGTTTAAAACAGAATTCCGTCTTTTCCAGTTACAACTGATGTACGGAATCACCTCTTCAAGAGTTCATGGGAATGATCCATTTCATTTCAGATTTTCACTTCACTCTTCAGCACACCATAAAACAAATATATGAAATAATTTCCATCAAAATCCGTTGACAAATCGTTGAGAAATGGGTGATCGTTTTTCGGGAATTTCTGAAAGAATAGGAGAGCTAAATAATCGCCAAGAATGAATTTTTTTACGACGTCCAATTCTCCCGACGAACGGGTGCCGCCACTACGGTCAACTATTGCGGAAACTCAACTATTGGGGAAGTGCCAAGTGGACAGTGGCAGGTCGCAACAGCCAGTGGGAGAATTCTACTCAAACTCAAGCGGTCAGGCTGAGTTGCATTTTCTTGTACACTTATCTATGGGTAAATCTAATTCAGGTATTCTCTAGGTGAACGAAATTTGTATAAATAGAAATAATCGGCTGAATATCTACTAGAGTAAAAATACAGGTACAATATAGGTACATTGCCCGGAGACAACACGGGCTGAAATTTTCCGAATACGCATTGCCAGTACTGGCCATTAGAGTAGGTACGATTTGGGTGGGATTTTCTCGTGAGGGTTCAATCTCGTTGTTTGCGAGGTTCCGATACAGCATATTAGAGAGAGCACGGCGACACACGTACTTCGGAACACTGCGAATATGCGAATTCTCCATGGAAACATGATCGGGGGGAAGGGTTATGTCGTAGTACCTTCTTACCTACTTATACAATATGGAAAGGATACTTGTTGTACAGCCCTTTGGGTGTTTGTATCCGGAGATTGAGATTCTTTGAGGAGCTGAAGGATCTGCCGCAGTCCGTCTTCATCGGGGGTCCAATCCATTTTCATGACTTAGGTAGTGGGTCGTGAAATTCAATCCATGAAAAAACTCACTCGCGGGTTTTCACAGGCTCTAGCTCGAGTATCGATTGACGCACAATATGCAAGTATATGAACACTTTGGGTGGAAACAAACAGATTGATCACTTTACTCAAGATAGCTGATTATCAAAACTTATAGAACGTCGCAACATTCAGAAATTAGAAGAAGAGTTTAATAAACACTAGGTAGACAGGGAAGGTAGAGAAACAGCTATCACGTTTTGTAGAGATCGCTACCGTTTGCATCACTGACCGCGCATGGATATTACAAAGTGGAAAAATACCTGGTTAGTAAAGCATCCATATATGGAAGTTGCGTTCTTTAAATGGAACATGGATCCTTCACTTTCTTGTTACTTCAGTGTTGGAAGAGGGAATAGCTTTTAACGATCGCTGCCACGCCCCTCAATGACAATACAGCTGAACTGAGGAAAAATCATGTGCAGCCTCATTTCATCACGATTTGTTGTGGAATTTAATAATATTCACAACGCCATGTTGGCAATACTGTTCTCCCGCCTTCATCTGAGTCTTGAGAGACTCTCTTCTATCTCTTCCAACTTGTCTCCGGTACTCTGTGCTCTCTTCTAAAGATGGTGTTTCTCAGTGGCCCCTCCTCCTAGCAAACACCGTTTGAGTAAATTTTACTCAGTCAATGGTTACTGAGTTATCAATGTTATCACTATAATCTTCTATTGTTCTCTTCAGACAAAAAATTTGCTCGGCCAAATAATGGGATTCATTGCTTGGTAAGAATGCTTCATTCATTGATCTGTAGGAAGTTTTACCAATAAAACGTTTAGTACCAATAAAAATGTTTAGTAATGCATGCATTCCAGGGGACGTCCCATTGGATAAGCATTAGATCAGTTTAACCAGTTGGTAAGTGATAAAACTGTTTCACTCGATGTAACTTATTTATTACTTTAGGCAAGAAATACTGACCCCCCCCCCCATTATCCACCTTAACATTTCTAGCGGCATGGGAGCCTCGAGTCTGAAGAGCATTTTAAAATCCATGATCTACGATACCCAACATGCTAATTCGAGTTCAACCCCCACCACCTCCCCAACGCCAACAATGGTGCCAGTCTGGCACCAAAGCGGAGATACGTCGTAACATAGAACTTTCATCTGTTAGTTTTGGTAGGCAGTCCGTCGAAGTTCACATCCGTATTCAAGGTGAAACACAAAAAAAAAAAAAAGCACGATATGAGCGGTTTATGGCATCATGGCACCATGTCCTGGCACCATGGTGGCACCACTATTAGTTCCATGGTGGTACAGAGAATAATTCATGAAAATCTGGAGGTATAAGAATTTTTTCTCAATTTCAAAGCTTGGGTACAATTAGTAAGCATTAAAGGAACCGAAATATTGAAAAATCGGATATTTTGTGAATATTTCCCCCCACTCACCCCCTCCCTTTGCGAATTTCGGTACTCTAGTAAAATCATGTACAACTCGGAAGTTATTTGAGTCAAACAAAAAAGGAAAAATGCAAATCGGTTGGAAATTGAGGCCTGAGCAGAGTTTACAAGATTATGCCCGCAAACGCACGTTTTTTAAGCATTAACCCCCCCATCCCCCTCTTAAAAAGCAAAATTCAAAAGTCCAGCGCCGTAGTGCACAACTAGATAGTATTCCGCGTCAAACGAAAAAAGAACCACGAAAATCGTTTGAGATCTAAGGCCTGGGCAGAGTACACAAGATTATGCCCAAAAACGCACGTTTTTCGAGCATTAACCCCCCCTTTCCTCCCCTTAAAATGCAAAATTCGAAATTCTGGCGACGTAGTGCACAACTAGATAGTTTTCCGCGACGAACAAACAAAGAACCACGAAAATCGGTTGAGAACTAAGGCCTGGGCAGAGTACACAAGATTTTGTTACACACACACACACAGACATACACCTATGGTTTTTTTTTCGCGGATTTGGATTCAGAATGGTCTAAAACGGATTACTGTGTGGTTATTTTTTTTCTGTTGAGTGTTGTCCAACTTCACCCCAGATCGATCGCATAAGGACGCCCAAGTCTTACTGTGAGACGTCCTAAAAAACCAAACTAAAGTAGGTGAGAACCAACTTAGGGCGATTCAAATTGTCGTACTTACCTACCTGTTTTTAAAAGTACTCACCCAAACAGGTATTCTGCGTAGGTAGCTATCCAACAAAGATGAAATTTGTGGAACACAGGTACCTAGGTGTTTCCTCGACATGGACAAATGAATCTTATCTGGAGGAAGTGAGCCTTTCTGTCTGTTTAGAGCTTACTAATTTCTGCCTGTTTAGAGCTTACCACTTTCTCTCCCTAGATGCTCCTACCAGATAAGTGACCAAAAATTTTGTTTACAGTCAAACTTAAATTCATCAAACGAGTACTTACCAACCAGAAAATAAAGTAAAACAGAATATATTAAATAGCGTAGAATGATAGGTAAACATAAGGGCTACACATGCCATGCCGAAAAACACCGCACAAATACAAAACACAAAGCCCTAACTTGCTTAATAACTTGCAACTAACTGCTTACTAAAAATAAGCAAAATGAATAAATTAATTTTGCAAGTAATATAAATTAATTAAGTATACATTAATTATTAAGTATACATGATTAAGTATCATTAATTAAGTATGATAAATTTTTTGCAAGTAATATAATAGTCAATTTTGGAAAATTTTAATATAATTTAGGGACTTTTTCATTATTACCAAGTAAATTAGATGAAATAAGAAAATGGAATAAGAAAGTAGGTACTTATTTTGCCTTGGATACTAGCCCGCAACACACCAGAGACTTGGAGAGGTTGGTAATGTACATGATTGCAGATGATAAGCGAACTAGCGCGGGGACAAGCATTGCAAGGCAAGCAGTTCAAAAAAATGAATTTTTCGGGACTGTTTAGAGTGAGAGGCGACGATCGGCGGGTAGTCATCGCGGTGTCAAGTATTGCCATACCGCCACTACCTCACTATCAGCCATCGCAAACAGTCAAGGAACTGTTTCGTGACCTTGAAAGCAGAGAAACTTGGAAGATGAGCCATGGATGCTAATTAACCTATCCGCGGAACTTTCCTTAATTATCATGGACCGATTTTGATGAAATTTGGTATAAGAACTCCATTTGGGGTCTACTTGTGCCCGGAAGGTTTTTGTTAATGTCAGTCACTTCTGAGCGGTGGAACATTAGGGCTGTAACTTCTTAGGCCCCCTCTCTCGAAAACTCTCGTTATGAAGGTACCTACTGTTTTTTTCACCAACTTGAGATAGGTACCATTGAATTTTTAGAATCGAATGAACCCACCCAGAGCTTTATAGGATAAACTGTTAGCTCTCTATGAGAACTTGAAGGTAGAACTTACGATAAATAAGAAACACGAGTGTGAATCGCAAAAGAGGCCTTACAAATTTTATTACCTTACTTATCACCTTACAAATTTTAGCTGACCAAAATGCAATCACTGTTCGTTTCTTTGGTTTGTACATGTTTCGCTTCCTTAATCAACCTGTAATCAAATTTCTAAACCAAGGAATTTTTATTTCTTCAAATGGAGTGTGAAGGGTTTATTTCATCTAAATAAACAACATTATGAAGCGAAAAAATGATTGGTAGGTAGTGACGAGGGTAAAGCTGACGCTTGATCTTCAGAAAAATAATACCTAAACCTTTGTGTAATAATTTGCAGCGTTTTGTATTATTGTTTATTCCTCTGTGACTGGCCAAGCTGTTTGCCTCACAAATATTCTCACCAGACGCCCCTGTGTTTCTATATTATTTTTCCTTCCACTGCGTCTTAATTTAACTAAATAGCTGCTCTGCTAATAGTTGTCCATGGGCACAGAATCTGAATCCATTTAAAGGAGGTCCCGTGATTACTCGGTACGAGTAGCTCAGCAAAGTTGCAGGCTAGTACAATCTGTGCGAGCAACTCGCAACCTTATTCTGCCGTTTGTCTCTGGAGCTAGGCAGTGCCCATTCGGTGTGTGTTGTAGCTGGATCTATGAGCTCTGTTATTCCTTCTACTGCTGGCTTAAACGCAAATGGAACTGCTCTAGGTTTAAAAAGTTTGGTGATGCAATAGGTTTCAAAACTACCTATTTTGGTTTGGTATCCCTTAGGCTAATTATGTCACACGAGCGCTGTTTTGCACGTCCGCGACCAGGACTCAGGTGTTTGAATTACGGACGCGCATGAGCTGTCAAACGTCCGCTTTTATTCACGTACGTGCCTTCCTTATGTGACAATTTGTGCAATTTGTATGCAGTTGTATTGTATGCTTCTTTGTCAGTGACAGAGGAAAAGTACCATTGCAAGAAGACATGTTTTAAGCGTACGTTTACTCAATTTATTTTCATGAACTTCTCGTACTTAAACGTACTTCTCGTACTTATATGTAGGTACTTATACGTACCTACTTATCGTACGTGTTACCTCGGACTCTATCTTGACAAAACACCACTTAACATTCAAAGAACACATACAGCAGACAAACAACAAAGCCTTATGCAAACTTAGCAGATTTTATCTCCTTTTCGAATACCACACCTCAAATCAGAATATATTATGAAACTTTTAATTTACAATACAATCATCCGCCCCACCATGACCTACACCTCACCAATGTGTCACTCAACAACCTACACAAATTCCACCTCACACAAAACAAAATTAATGTATTCGCTTAGCCACAAATACGTATGCATATACATATACGTATACACAAATTTTCTACTAAACTCCGATCTTCTTTGCCATTACACCAAAATCCTCTCAAACACCAAGTACAAATTTCAATCAAACCCCGTTGGGGGACGAGACTAATTGGGTCTTCCTGAATTTTTTTCTTCTTGAATGATCGCTGTGTGTTGAATTGCAAATATTGTATGAATGAGTAGTGTAAATACTCCACGAATGAATTAACTATATTGTTCCTCCCTCCCCCCCCCTACCACTACTTTCCGATTTCGATGAAATTTTCAGGTCCCCTATGAAAACCATCATCCCCGGACTGATAGGACCCCTGCGCATGCGCAAACGTGAATTTCCTGGAAGGAAAGGGATTTTCGTGAAGGTTGTGGATGGGGGTTTTGTCATAGGACAAGCCCCCATTCCTTCTCGATCTGTGTTGGAGGTCTGGCGGTACCTTGGAGTCGACTTCATGGGGGTGGCCACCATTACTGCCAGCCGTGTGGACCTTGGTAGGGCGCTAGCCCGCATCACCAAGGCTCCATTGAAGCCACAGCAGAGGCTGCGCCTCCTCCGCACGTAATTACTGCCGAAGCTAACTTACGCGTTGGTCTTCGGTAGGCTTACGGCGGGGAGGCTGCAGGAATTAGATCGAGAAGTCCGCTCTGCTGTGGGCTCTTGGCTGAGGTTCCCACCTGGTGTCCCAAGTGCCTATGTCCATGCACCGGTCAAATCCGGTGGGCTTGGTATTGTGTCTCTCTCTGCATGTGTCCCTTCTCTGCGCCGCCAGCGCCTGCTAGCCCTTCATGGGTCGAGCTGGGAGGTCGCCCGTGTTGCTGCTGGTCTTGATTTGGTCAGGCAGCAGTTAGCATGGTGCGACCGAGCAACACCATCTGCTCCAAAACCCAGTTCGTCTGCTGAGTTCGCTGCTGCCCTGCATGAGTCGGTAGATGGTAAAGAACTCCGACAGTGCTCCGAAAGCCTTATCTCATCCCAATGGGTGGATTGGGCTTCAGAGGGCATTGGAGCCCGCGACTACCGGAACTTCCACGCCGTCCGCGTGGCAACACTGCCAACAGCGGTACGGTGTTCTAGGGGTAGTCATGGGATGACAGATACCCTTTGCCGTGCCTGTCGGAGTGGAAATGAACACCTGTACCATGTAGTGCAGCAGTGTCCACGAACTCATGAGGGCCGCATTCTACGTCATGATGCGGTCGCCAAGCAGATAGCAGGTGCTTTGTCATCTAGCAGCTGGGATGTTGAAAGGGAGAGATTATACCACATGCCAAGTGACCAGGGCAAGAAGCCTAACATTGTTGCCATCAAGCCCAACAGGTCTTGCATTATCCTGGATGTCCAGGTTGTTAATGGCAGCATGGACATGGAGCAGACCTGGCGGGCTAAGATAAGAAAGTATGATAGAGATGATTTACGGCAAGCATTGTCAGAGCTAAAAGGAGTGGAACCCAACAACATCAGGGTGATGGCTGCGACCTTGTCGTGGCGCAGAGTGTGGTGCGGGAAAAGTGCCACGGAGTTGCGCGAGTTGGGCATCTCGGTGGGCGTACTCCGTGGTGTCACCAGACGCGTCCTGCTTGGCTCATATCTGAACTGGTGGTCTTTTATAGAGGCACTTCCCTTCATCCCTCTCTCCCACCCCCACCTTCCTCATCTTCCCTCATCCCTAGGGCCGGCATCGGGTGAGTCCTGGGCGTTCTCCCCATTATATTTTATTTATTTATTTTGTTTTATGGCGTGCCCCCTCCGTCAGAGAGACCTTTGAGGGAGATTATAAAAAAAAAAAATAATAAAAAATAAAAAAAATAACGGCTTCTACATTTTCCATCCGATTTCAATGAAATTTTCAGGGATGTTACAGATTGACTTGTTTTGATGTTTTGAGATTAACTGCTATGCATCGGATCATCTATATAATCGGGTTATGGATACGAGGAAGCTATGTGCCACACCCACTTGGCAGACTTTTTGCTTCCGAGTCTACCAAGGTAGCGGAAGCTTTGTTTTCACTTTTCAAGGACGAAAAAAAAAGTTCTCCAAAATCAAAATTTTCACTCGCGTTTTACGTTTTAGACCTTTCTGAACAATTTTGGTTCCGTGTCTGTGTGTCGGTCCGTCTGTCATGAATTCCTTGTAACGCGCATAACTATACGAAGTTATTGTCCGATTTCGATGAAATTACCTTACATTACATTACATTAAATTACCTTTGAAATTACATTACCTTCAGACTGATAGTAAACACTGCGCATGCGCAAACGTGAATTTCCTTGTAACGGTCATAACTTCCACATTTTCTACCCGATTTCGATGAAATTTTCAGGGATTATGCAGATTAGGTTGTAGATGGTCCCCAATGAAGATCATCACCCCCGGACTGATAGTAGCCGCTATGTGCCACACCCACTTGGCAGACGTTTTTTTTTTTCCAGCGTGGCACAAAGTAGTTGCGATGCCATGGTTCCAAGACACCAAAAACCGCGGAATACAGTGGTTTTTGGGTCTTTTACTTTGAAAAATGATTTGATCTTCTGATAATATTCTACAAACAGACACAAGTCCAATGACACCACAATATATTATATTACCGCCGTGCAGGGAATAGTTAAGCATGAATTTTAAAATGCTGTTCAACTTTGAAACTCTATGGGCACTAGAAATATGACTGAGGCCCACGATGATTGAGGGGAGGGGCGGGGGTTCGAATGAATGTGAAGGGTTTCTATGCATCGATGAACTGTTTCATGCAGTAAAAGATAATTCATTCATATTCCATCGTTAACTGGTTGGAATAGAACGTTCTGCTCTTCATCCAAAGGATGTTTCCTTGGATGCATGCATTACTAAACAATATCTTTGCTGAATCATGCTAAAGTTACGATTGATGAGTGTCGGATGATTTGTAGAACAGGCAACCTTCACGTTGCCTTAATCTTTCAACCCTCTCTTGCCAGTTCAGTCAAAGGTCCTTCCTTGGTTCATGATGGTAATCCCCCGTGATTCCTTGCGCAACTTCGTCGGGTAGTAAGTCGGGACGTGTTGCCGCAGCCCAAACAAGTTGCTACATCGTGCGTCACACGTTAAGACACTTTCTCTGGTTTCAGATTCAGTTAGTCCGCTCTGACACGCGCCATGAGGATCTCACCCAGTGCCCTCTTATTGCCTCTCCTCGTGAGTACCAATCGATCCAATGAATAAAATCCATAAATGCTTTGTTTTAAACGATAGTAGGCGAAGTAGGAATTTGGCTCTTTTTCCTTATTAGAAGTAGGAAAGATAGAAGGTGAGAATAAGGAAATGGATCACCAAATGTATTTCAAATAATTCACTTGCTCTACAGAACCACTATACAGGGTGTAAGCCAAACAGGTCTTCCAAACTACAGGAGTCGATTCTACAACTGATATGTAACAAAAAAATGTCCCAGAGCAATTTTTTAACCCTTGTTTTTCCACGTTTTTTTTTTTAAATTTTAACATTTTTTCATGATTTTGACCTTAAATTACTAAATCGGTCAGCTTCCTTAATTTGCTGTGTAAATTCTACATTCATTTGGCCTGATCTTTACTTTGAGTCGAGGTTTCAAAGATGATAAATCCCTCTGAAAAGGAAATTTTACCTTTTTTAGGACGTCCCACAGTAAGACTTGGGCGTCCTTATGCAATTGATCTGGGGTAAAGATGGACAACAGTCTACAGAAAAAAATAACCACACAGTAATCCGTTTTAGAACATTCTGAATCCAAATCCGCAAAAAAAAACCATAGTTGTATGTCTGTGTGTGTGTGACAAAATCTCATGTCGTCTGCCCTGGCCTTAGTTCTCAACCGATTTTCGTGATTCTTTTTTGTTCGACGCGGAAAACTACCTAGTTGTGCACTACGTCGCTGGAATTTTGAATTTTACCTTTAAAGAGGGGGCTAATGCTTTAAAAACGTGCGTTTGCGGGCATAATCTAGTAAACTCTGGCCAGGTCCCAATTTCTAACCGATTTGCGTTTGCAACCGATTTGCGAGATAACACTTTATCACAGTCCCAATTTTATTAATAAAAGCGTGTTACATTTAGCATCTCCTCTTTCCTCTTGCTATCACAATGTAACACGCCTTTATTCATAAAATTGGGACTGTGATAAAGTGTTATCTCTATAAAGTGTTATATTTCTTATTAGAGGTAATTTATTTCTAACTTTTTAGTTGATTTAATTAACAAAAAATAAAAGCTTGTTTTTAAAAAAGTTTTTTTTCTGGCAAACTCACAAATTTTTATTATGTTCCTAAGGTCAGGTATCATCTGGATGGACTTATATAATCGGCATTGCATTCGTTTCTCTAGGGACATTTTGCAAAAAAAGAAATCTTATACACGTCCCTCCTATACATATATTCATGTTGAAAAACTCCTGAAAGTTTATTGCAATGTGCTTAGATACGTGTGAGCAGTAGGTCTTTCCACACCATTTTTTAAATCCATTGTTTGGCGTAACATTTTTTTTTCGGGTTCCTGAGGCCCATTTAGTCGAACGGCGAAATTAGGTCGACTTATTTTGGACCTAGAATAACCAGTAAAATTTTGAACAAAATCTGAGAGGGAAGTTCCTGAGCCTCCCCCTGTCAGTCGAAAGTAAGAGTATTTCGCAGAGCAGAGAATTTGAGTCCCCACATTCATTCATTCATTCATTCAACACATCCTGCGAATAAGAGGTTTTGACGTTTTACTCCACTTTGCTTTATTCTTTCCAATAATGAACGCTTGAAATCTTCCATGAAAATATTTCAACCCTCCCTCATGAACATCGAAACTTGGAGTTTTACCGCTCGAGAAAAGTGGAATTCGAGAAATGGGATTGAAGAGATTCAGTCCGTTCACTCAGTTTGTAAAATAACTACAATTCTCTTAATTTGTTTCACACTGAATTGAATGAAACCATCGGTAGATCGCTAGATTAACCATTAACTACGATAAACAGATTATGTAGCCTAATTTACATCTACGAGAAAATCCAAGTAGGTAGTACATGAATAGACTTCCAGAGTCTATTTCTACAGACAGACTTCTACAGTTTACGATTTTGATTATATTTCTTCCGCGAAAACGCCGTACGCGGCACTTTTCTTAGCAACACCGGACCGATTTGGTTCAAATTTGGTATATGGGCTCCATTTGGGGTCTAGTTGTGCCGCGAAGCTTTTGATTGATGTCAGTCACTTCAAAGGGGTGAAAATTAAGGGTTGAAATTTTCAAGAGAGCTTGAAAACTCTCAAAATAAAGGTATCGTTTTTTCACCAATTTTAAATAGTATTGAATTTTTAAAAAAATTTGAGACCACCCGGAGCTCTGTAGGACAAACCGTTCGCTCCCTACGAGTACTTAAGGGTTTTCCTTCGATAAAACAGAATCATGAGTGTGAATCGCAAAAGAGGTCTAATCTCCGTTTAAATTTTATCTGACTAACATGCGATCGCTGTTCGTTTCCTCGATTTGTATATAGTTTTGCCTTCTGCATAACCAGTAATCAAATTCCCATATGAAGCTTTCTATTTTTCGAATCGAGTGTGAAGCGTTTAGTTCTTTCTAATAAACTTGATTGTGAAGGTGTGAAGGCAGTATGGTGAGGTAGATAGTACCTAAAAATAGTTGGTAGGTAAAAAAAGTTGGTAGGTAAAAAACGCTGCAAATCATTGCCCAAAGGTTTATTATTTTCTGTATCTATACAGAAGGGTGATCTTCTGTATAGATCACTGGTTCTCCATCAATAGCACCTACCACCCTCTGTATTCTCCCTTGACCTTCCCTCTCAAATTTCAGCTTCCTGCGTTCAGTAGGATTGAAAATGGCTTCGGAGCTCACTCAGCTTATCAGTGCTCTTCCAGGCGTCTCCTGCATTCGAGGAGATCTTCTTCACTCTTCAGATCACTGATCAGCTGAGTGAGCTCCGAAGCCATTTTCAATCCTATTGAACGCAGGAAGCTGAAATTTGAGAGGGAAGGTCAAGGGAGAATACAGATGGTGGTAGGTGCTATTGATGGAGAACCAGTGATCTATACAGAAGGGTTATCTATACAGAAAATAATAAACCTTTGGGCAATGATTTGTAGCGTTTTGCTTCCGAGTCTACCAAGGTAGCGGAAGCTTTGTTTTCACTTTTCAAGGATGAAAAAAAAAGTTCTCCAAAATCAAAATTTTCATTCGCGTTTTGCTTTTTAGACCTTTCTGAACAATTTTGGTTCCGTGTCTGTCTGTGTGTCTGTCATGAATTCTTTGTAACGGGCATAACTATACGAAGTTATTGTCCGATTTCGATGAAATTTTCAGGGATTGTGCGGGTTGGTGTGTAGATGGGCCCCTATGAAAATCATCATCTCCGGACTGATAGAAGCGACTGCGCATGCGTAAACGTGAATTCCTTCTAACGGCCATAACACTCAGATTTTTCATCCGAATTTGATGAAATTTTCTAGGATTGTCCAGATTAGCGTGTAGATGGTACCCTATGAGGGTAGTGGAAGGTACTTATAGATTGGTGTTTTGAGATTAACTACTATGCATCGGATCATCTATATAATCGGGTTATGGATACGAGGAAGCTATGTGCCACACCCACTTGGCAGACTTTTTTTCCTATTGAGTGTTGTCCAACTTCACCCCAGAATAATCGCATAAGGACGCTCATGTCTTACTGTGGGTCGTCCTAAAAAGTAGCCCAGAATCATGTGGAACACAGAGGGT
Organism: Apolygus lucorum; assembly: GCA_009739505.2. Classification (NCBI taxonomy): domain Eukaryota; kingdom Metazoa; phylum Arthropoda; class Insecta; order Hemiptera; family Miridae; genus Apolygus; species Apolygus lucorum. The sequence goes on from CM019167.2 coordinate 84,608,573, forward strand.
TTTCTGTTGAAATTGCGCTCAAATGCGCCTAGACTAACTTTTAGCGGTTCTGGTAACATACGTAACGTAACATTTGACATAGAATCCGAACCTGTAGTCAAGAATGGGGGGGGGGGGGATAAAGTTGGTGATGTTTTCATATTTGAATTCTTCGAAAAAAAAAGTTATGCCCGTTACAAGGATTTCATGATAGATAGACAGACACGGAACCAAAATCTTTCAGGAAGGTCTATAACGTGAAACTCGAGTGGAAATTTCGATTTTGGAGAAGTTTTTTTTCAGCCATTTTTCCAGTGAAAAACAAGGCTTCCGCTACCTTGGTAAACTCGGAAGCAAAATCGATAAGTTCCTTCGCCAAGCTTTATAATTATAAAGAGGAGATAGAAACGGAGGTCCACAATCTAAGAAACACCCTGACTGTTCCAAATGGATATTTTTACAAAAACCTCGAAAATGACTTTCTATGACCTATAATTTGAAAAGTCTAAACTCATTGTTTCTAAAGAAAATGAGAAAAGTCTATCAAGAGGGTCTAGGCATATGATTCTTCGTATCCATAACACAAAATTGTAAAGATGATCCGAAGCATAAAAGATAATCGTTACTTCAGACTCCATCTAAATTGAATAAAATGTGTAGGAGTTATGCACATAAAGGAGTTCACCATCTTGAGTCTCAATCACACAATCTCATCTTAAAGTTTCATCAAATTCGGATTAAAACTGTGGAAATAATGGTTGTTGCAAAGATTTTACGTTTGTGGTTGCAAAGGGGCTGCTAGACATACTCGTATATTCGGGAGCAATGAAATTCATAGGGGACCATCTCCACCCCTACATTATACCCCCTACCTACTATAACTTGGATGAAGCTTGATACACCTGTTACGAGGGGGTTTTACTCACATCCAATTTAATTATCAAATTCAATTTTTATCAAAAATACGGTTCATTCTGATTCAGTGAAAAATACTACCGAACATTAATTACAAAGAATGGCAAATTCTTCAATTTAGAACAGTTCTAATTCTTCGAAAATTTAAATTTATCATATTACGAAAATGGCTGATGTCAGTTAAAACTGGCGTTTGAAAAATTCGCTCTTCAAATCACGCTTCATTACTAGATATGTTTCAAATAGTTGGGTCTGTACAATTTGTTTGTCCTTATTTCTGTCTATTCCATTATACAGTGAGGTAAGTATTACTCTTATTTCGTTTTTTTTCTCTCCTTAGTTTGATGTTTCGAGTGTAGTGATTAGGGGCTCGCACTTCTCATAGAAAATGAGCACTGCTCATTTTGTATGAGAATTTGATCTTGAATTCATATACATTGGGTTGTAACAATTTATATTTAGACCTGATGTACCCGGTAATATTGATAGATAAATCATCGATGTCGATATTAATATTCGGATATCGATGGCATCTGAACTGATATCGGCGTCCAGAGTGTACGGTCAGGTTTAGTAGCCCAACTAGCTTCGAAGCCGCCTAATGTGTAAGAACCTTAAATATTAGAATTGGTTATAAACTAATATACGCTAATAATAATCTGTCCTTACCAGGCCTTGGTTGGCTCGGGAAATGCGGCTCAAGGGGTCGTCCAAGCGTTCGTCTACGGGCTGATCGGGTCTCCTCTGTACCACAAGGAAAGCACAGTCAAACTGGACCCTTACGTGGCTCAGAGGAGGAACCCCGCCTTCGAAGCCATCAACGGCCACAAGGCTGCTCACCTCATAGAGCGCCTGGGTCTGGGGATGGACGGTCGGGAAGCTGAGCGGCTGGAGCAGCAGAGGATCCGCGATGCTGCTATTCCTTACGAAGAGCACTTCATCAACTACAATGCTCCGCAGTACTAACCTTGATGGGCAAGGTTGCAAGAACTTATGTGTTAGGTAGGTATAGAAATATATTTCATTTTATCTCTTTACATTTTCCATAGCTATCCATCGTGCAACCATTCCTGAAATACCACATTGGGACCTTTGAAGCATATTACCGACAAATATTCTGAATAAATACCTAATACTTAACATAAATGGCTCGATAAAATAAATAATCTGATAAGACTACATCCGTATTTTCATAAACAAATTGATAAGGAAACAAATCTATATTAAGTAATTTATTGAAGGCTGGTATGAACCTTGGAAGTCCCGTTTAGACGAGCAACTAAAATTGTCAAAACCCGGCAATTCGTGACAATAAACCGAAATTGACAGTGAATCAAAGCAACTTTGCAATTTTCCCATTTACCCTTTGGTTTATTAGTTACAATAATGAACCTTTGGAATCGACCAAGAAAAAAATGTTTAACCTCCCCCTCAAAATTTGTTGGTTTACGTTTCAAGGTACGTAGAATCCAAAAATTGAATACAAATATGGCCGGCCGGCCGTCCGCCGTACGCGGCACTTTCCTCAGTTACCAATGACCGATTTTGATGAAATTTGGTATGTGGGCTCCATTCGGGTCTAGTTGTGCCCCGAAGCTTTTGCTTGATTTAGGTCACTTCTAAGGGTTGAAATTATGAAAACGCCCTAACTCAAAAAAAAAAAACTGATGTATAGGTATTGTTCATCGATCAATTTAAGTAGGTATTGAATTTTAGAGACTACGCTGAGTCCGGTAAGACAAACCGTTCGCTCCCTACGAGAACTTAAGGGCTGGAATCGCAAAAGAGGCCTAATCTCCGTTCAAATTTTAGCTGACCGAAATGCGATCGATGTTTTTCTTCATGTTGGTTGGTGGTAACAATGGCCAAGCCGTGTTCTTTGCAGAGAGTGATCTATATAGAAAAATAATAAACCTTTGTGTAATAATTTGCAGCGTTTTTGATAAATAATCGCCCGGAGTTGCTCAACTTTTGAGGAACAACAAAAATTGCTCCTTTTGGTTTATCATTTTCAATAATGAACCTTTGGAATCGACAAAGAAATTTTTTTTTAACACCCCCTCAAAATTTGATGGTTTACTTTCCAAGGTACGTGGAATCCAAAAATCGAATAAAAATTTGGCCGTCCGTCCGCCGTACGCGGCACTTTTGCCACTTAGCATTGACCGATTTTGATGAAATTTGGTATATGGGCTCCTTTTGGGGTCTAGTTGTGCCCCGAAGATTTTGATTGATGTAGGTCACTTTTAAGGGTTGAAAAATGAATTTTGAAATTTTGAAAACGCCCTAACTCAAAAAATTTCGATGTAAAGGTATTGTTTTTCCTTCAATTTAAGATTCTATAGAATTTTTTGAGACCACGCGGAGCTCCGTAGGACAAACCGTTCGCTCACTACGAGAATTTAAGGTTTTGGGCTTACGATAAATCGGAAACACGAGTGTGAATCGCAAAAGAGGCCTAATCTCCGTTCAAATTATAGCTGACCGAAATGCGATCGATGTTTTTCTTCATTTTGAATGTTTGGTGGCTTGGCAGTGATCTATAGAAAAATAATAAACCATTGTGTAATAATTTGCGGCGTTTTACGTGTACCTACACTAAGGAAAAAGTTCCTCATCAAAAGTTCCTCTTCGAAGGTGGATCCTTGTGCTTTCCACTTTTCAACCGATGTGGGAAGAAGAAAATAAATCGCTGCTGCTGTAGTTGTACGAGGGTCGTCTCAAAAGTAAGGTTCCCTATGCTATAAAAAATTCAAAAAATTTTTTTTTTCAAAAATTTTTATTGCTTTGTGTTTAGTAACATCATGTCACTTTTCAACATAATTCCCAGCTCGATCGATGCACTTTTGGAACCGGGGGGAGCAATTTATGTATGCCCTCCTTGAAAAACTTCATGTCCAAACTACAGGACCAAGCACAGACGGCAGTCTTGAGCTCGTCGTCGGTTCGGAAGCTTTTCCCCCCCAAATGAGCTTTCAGATGTGGAAACAAGTGAAAGTCACTTAGTGCCAGATCAGGTGAATATGGTGGGGAGCCAAAAACTTCCCATTTAAATGAATTTAGAGGATCGTGAGCCTTTCGAGCCGAGTGGGGGCGAGCATTATCGTGGAACAAAAAAACTTGTTTCGTCAAAAGTCCTGGTCTTTTCCGCTTTTTTGCGGCTTTGAATTTTTTCAGGGTCTCGCAGTAAGTGTCAGAAGTTATTGTGGTGCCCCTAAGCATACACTCAATCAGAAAGATCCCTTTAGCAACCCAGAAAACATTCGCCATGAATTTCCCAGCTGAGTGCACCATTTTCGCTTTTTTTACTGGACTTTCAATAGTTTTTTCCGCGTCAAGCTTTGACGTTTGGTTTCTGGTGTCGAATGGTGCACCCATGTTTCATCTCCAGTCACTATACGGTCAAAAACAGACTCACCTTCTTGCTCAAAAAATTCCAAAAATTTTTTTGCTGAAGCAATCCTTTGCTCTTGGTGTTGTTCAGTCAAAAGTCGTGGCACCCATCTTGCACAAATTTTGTGGTAACCCTGGTCATCAATTATCCTCCCAACTGATGCTCGGCTTACCTCAATATGTGGAGGCAACAAAGCAATGATTTCATCAATCGTTACTCGCCGATCGTCTTCGAGAATTTGCGTGATGGCGTCAACAGTTGCGTCGTTTCCACGAGATGTTGAAGGCCGCCCACTCCGCTCTTCATCTTCCACGCTTGTTCGCCCTTCCAGGAACAATCTCCTCCATTTCCTCACATGTTGCACACTCATACAGTCCTCTCCATACACAGACACTAATTCTCGATGAATGTTTATCGCAGATTCATTTTTGGCCGTGAGAAAACGAATGACAGAACGTAACTCCAGTTTGGACACGGGGTTGAGAGGCATCTCCATGGTTACTAGCGTGTTACTGCCATAGGGTAGATCCAAACGGCTGGAAAAAAATTACGGGTTGCCACTACACCCCGACAAATATTCCCTCAAAATTTCCCGATTGTAGGACGATTTCCCTCCAAGTTAGAAAATAGGGAACCTTACTTTTGAGACAACCCTCGTAGTTGTCTTGGCTACAGAAAGGAAGAGGACAATACCTGTATAGACTTCTAAGCTTCAATCTTACCCAGTGAAAATGAAATTCCGCGTTTCTCTCTAAACTGATGTTGCACAACTGGCTTTTCGAAAGTTTCGCAAAGATTTCCAAGTTGGATAACGATGATATCGAAGACAAGGGATATCGAGTTATTACGAGTAAATGTCTATTGAATGGGCATTCGATCACTTTTTAAAATGACGCAGCACTCTCGTTTTGGCAATAATTGCAATGAAAAATTGCCCATCTAAATAGGCCTGATGTAACCCGTCTGGTACCTACGAGTAAGTATATGCAAATGAGTTCAAATTATCGTATTTACTATTGTAACTTTCTTGATGTTACCGAACTGTCCAAGCCACACTTGTTACCAACTGAAAAACTGATGAATCTTTTACAGATACGGTGTCGTCGACGGTCCAAACCCGTAGTGAGGATGGAAGGAATCAACCAAGTACCTATCCAATTTTGGTTTAATATTCTTAATAACAAACCTTTGGAATCAAGCAAATGTAAAAATTGTAACTCTCCCTAAAAATGTGATGGTTTTACGTTTCATGGTACGCCGAATTTAAAAATGGAATAAAAAAATTTCCGTTCGTTCGCCTTACGCCATACGAGGACCTCGGCCCAGTTCCCTTGGTCCGATTTTTTATGAAATTTGGTAAATTGGCTCTATTCGTGGTCAAGTTGTGCCCCGAAGCTTTTGGTTGTTGTCAGTCACTTCTGAAGAGGTAAAAAATGGGGAAAATATTTTTGAAATGCCCTAGCTGGAAAACTTTCAAAGTACTGGTTTTGTTTTTCCATTCATATAAAATTTCCTAAATTTTTAAGAATTTTTTAACACCATCCAGAGCTCTGTGGGTCCAACCGTTCGCTTCCTATGAGAATAATCAATTAGTCAATAAATAATTAATGATGTTTTTTTTCATCATTTAGGATAGTGTTCAAGTTTTAGATGCTAATGAGACCATCCAGAGCTCTGAACGATGAATCATGGTTAAATGAGAGTTGATTGTGAAATTAATCATGATTTCAAGAAGTGACTGCTTTCAAGCCTCCCAAGGGCTTCCCGTCAACCCCTCCCACCCACCTCAACAATAATAGTTATAATAATAGTCTATTTTTCAACACTCACATATATGTAGCGTTCCTGGTTTTCACATTATCTTCGACTTTGGTTTGATGTTCAAACTTTGACTCACCCTCTGACCTTGGAGATTAAAATACATTTCGAAAATTAGGTGAAAGAGGAGAAGGTGAGAGGTGAAGTTTCTGTCAGACCCTAATCTCAATATAGTCGACATAGCTGATATTTCGGGTCGATTACCATAAACTGCTGGTACCTAAAACTAGGTCGTAAATGTCGTTTTTCTTTTTCGGTATAAAAATGTTCTGCTGAGATTCACATTCTATCTTTTGGGATCTCTACAAAAATTAAAGAATTGCCACGTTGAACCTACAGCGTAGTACATATCCGCGTAGTTGGATCTGCTATGTTATTTACATGGGTAATGGCAGTAGTTAGCGTACCAAAGTAATTACTTAATTACCTAATTAGGTACCGTAAAACCTATTTTAGTATGTTAAAATTGATTTTGAATTTGATGGAGAGGGTGTTGAATTACTAGTTAGGAGTGTGATGGGGACATTCACAAGTTTGCTTTGTAAATTACAGTTTCACTCACTGAATGTCGGATTAGCACAACGGTATACTTACCAACTCGTAGGTGCGTAATTTCTGTAGCTAGAGCTGACTGTTAGTGAGGCATTATTTAGAAAAGTAGATAATTTACCAAAGTCGGTGTATACTAGACAGCTGGCACTTGTTAGTCTTTACATTATTCAACCGTGGTTTTGTAATGCTTATCTTATTGCCATTCTGGTTTATTATTTTCAATAATGAACCTTTGGAATCGAACAAGAAAAAAAGTATGAAACCCACCTCAAAATTTGATGGTTTACGTTTCAAGGTATGTAGAATCCAAAAATCGAATAAAAAAATTTCAAATTGAGAAAAATCGAATAAAAATGGCCAAACTTGATGAAATTTGGTATAAAGGCTCCATTTGGGGTCTTGTTGTGCCCTGAAGGTTTTGGTGAGTGTCAGTCACTTCTAAGTGGTAAAAAGTGGCGAAAAACGTTTTCATAACGCCCTAGTTCAAAAACTTTTGATATACATGTATCGTTTTTTCAATGTGTGAAAATTTCTAAAATTTTAAAGAGATTTTCGACACCAGATAGAACTCTGTGGGACCAAGCGATCGCTTAATGAGGATAATGAATTACCTAATTAGTGAATGTTCCATGACTTTTTTTGAACAATTTAGGATAGTGTTCAATTTTTTTTAAACCAATGAAACCACCCAGCTGTTCAACTATCGTTACCCTCTTTATAGAATCCCTTTTAGAACTCGATAGAAGCTTGCCCGAAAGGACCCGCTTCCCCCCCCCCCCCCTCCCACCTACCACTAGTCCTTTTGAAGGGCTGAAGTAATGTTGGATCAGAAACACTAGTCTAATGTTGAATAACATAACGTTGAATAACTAATGTTATTGAACTAATAACGTTGAATAACAAAATTTGTTATTCAACGTTATTAGTTCAATAACATTGAACTAATAACCTCAGTGAACGTTATTAGTTCAATAACATTGAACTAATAACCTAAGTGCCTCACTTCCGTCAGTGAATATTCAATGCGATCACACTCGTGTTACATATTCGTGAATATTCAACATTTAATGTTGAATATTCACGAATATGTAACACGAGTGTGATCGCATTGAATATTCACTGACGGAAGTGAGGCACATTTCAGCTGATCAAATGCGACCTTTTGCAGACGGGTGATCTTTGCAGAAAAATAATAAACCGTTGTGCAATAATTTACAGCGTTTTTTTTAACCCGTAACACTATTTAAAAATATGGGTTAACACGAAGAGTATGCTGTTCTATTACTTGTGAATAAAGGTAGGAGTTACCTTCGAGGGTGATTTAAATATAAACAGGCCTTTTGTTATGGAGGATAGTGAAGAGGTTCGGTGACAGCCATTGGGTGGTAGTTGCTGATGTAGGCATCTCCTGGGAGGAAATCAGGACTCAGCCAGTCTATCTTGGCGACTTTTTTTCATTTTTCTCAACAAAACAGAGCGCCAGGGTCAATTTGCTGTTGCACAAACCGTTGTGGTCAGATTTATCACCAACCAAGGCGTCAAGTCAGTTTTTGGATTCAATTCTATCGTGGGGAGAATTGAAATTTTGGTGTGGCAAGTTCAACAGGCAGCAAGACAGCGACGTCCCCTTAGCTGTTTTAGCCGAGTATTTCCAGTTTTCCGCTTCTTCTTATTTTTTTAAGCTGCTCTACACACCGAAATTCTTCACGACAGAGTTGAATGTTGACGCATTCATTGGTGGAAAATTAATTACCTCGCCTTGCTCAACAGTAGTGTTTCTTGCGCTCTGTTTTGTTGGGAACCATAAAAAACCTTCAAGACTGACGACTGAGCCTTGAGTTCCTTTTTCACGAGATGCTGTGCTGCTACTACCACCCGAGCCCTCCATGGCCTCACCCTCCTTCCTATTCATCATAAGTTGTTTATGTTCAATATCGCCAATTTTATAGTTCTTATAACAAAGCAGTATGTCCGCTGTCTGATAGAATAGATTAGTTTAAGTAGAAGAAAGTGGTTGACCACTAATGATGAAACGTTGCTAGTGACTACTATAATAAGAATTCTCATTGAATTCTGTTACTGTTTTTTAGAAAATGAAATAAATTATAGAAAATAATCATTATTGCTGTAATGTAACAAGAAATCTGACCGTTCTAAATGGTATCTTCTTAGATAAAATATATAATTGCAATATTTCCTTAAAATTAATACGTTAGAACAGTTTTACTCCCAATAAATACCACTCATGATGTCTTAAATAGATTTATGTGAATACCTGGCAAATATTCTAGTGTCTGGAGTACATAAAACATCACCTAACAGAATTTTTATCTTTAATTTATTCTACAATGTTTTTACCTTCATATTCATGTGTACGACATTCTTTAAAGTTCAATTACTATAATATTTCTTCTTACATTACTGAACAAAAAAAGTTTGTCATCAGCAATTATTATCTGTGAATTTAATGTATAGCTCCGAAGTGGAGTCCCGATCCTATAACTGTAAAAAATAAAGAAATTAAAAACTGCATCCACAATAATTACTTCCATTTTCGTCGAATTTAGAACAGTAGGGATGAAACATCGTTGTTTCTTGTTCGATGTTTTCCCAATCGATGGTTGTCTGCCTATGTTTCTGAAACATCAATGTCTTTGTCCGATGTCTTGAATTTAAGTTTGACTTGTGTAAAGACCTTTGGTCATTTTGTAGGTACCTTTGGTTATTTACTGATTTCAGTACTCCTTTTTCTTCTTTATCGTTTCATGTGAGTTGTGAAGAAAGGGTGCTGGAATGAAAGGGAGAAAGTCACGTTTGTTCAACACCACCACAAAACAAAAGTACAACAACTAGGTTGTTTAGCCTTTCTTTTATGAGGAACATAAAAAAAATGCGCTCTCATTTATAAGCTCATTATCCTTTTTTATGGATTGTTTCAAGTGGATTTCGTCCAAAATTATAAAGGATGTCATCACGTTGGTCAAACTTCAAGGTTCGCTTCTACAAGGTAGGTATTTGCAACACAAATGTGCCTAAGCATTTTTATTTAAGCCCCTCGTTTTCCAATCTTTTTTTAATTTTGAGATTTTTTCACATTTTTGACTTTATGTTATTAAAACAGCTACCAAGTAACTTGAAATTTGAGGATATCGTAGGAAAACGCGTTAAATTTCGAATCCACCTGATGCAAAACCAAAATCTTCTAAGAATACAATTTTTTAAACAATCAAGTCAAAGAGCAAAACTTATTTTTTTTCGAGATTTGACTTTTTTTAATCGAAGTTATATGTTATGGAAGTTTTAATGACATTAGATCAAAAACAAGAGAAAAAAATCCTAAAATTAAAAACGATTTAGAAAAACAAGGGGTTAAAACAAAATTGCTATGAGACTTTTTTTCGTGGAACTACGTAGCAGAATTGATGCCTAAAAAGTTTCGACCAAAGTGTAGACACGATTGTATCGATAGGCCCACATGCTGCACATAGCAATCAATTTCATAATACTTGAAAACTGGTTGATAGTATTTTATGAATCTAGAAAATTTTGTCTATGCTTAAGCGGACTTCTCCAAAATTAAATTTAAATATCCTTATGTTGCACATGGCAATCTATTGTATAGGACTGAGCCCTACAATGTATCTAATGAAGTGATCATTGAAGAAAAGCCTCGAAGCACTCCTTATCATGCAGCTATGCGAAAGTCCACTCAACTAATGAATCTTATAGAGTGAATATCTGAGTGAAATATCTTTATAGAGTGAAGGAAGCCGTACCCAAATTTCCTCTCCTCAACCTACCTACAACTACATTAACGTTTTTGTTTCAACTCATATTTATTTATTTGTTATTCATTTATTTATTTAATACGGACAAGCCCTATACCATAATAGCAAAATCAATCGGAGGGAGAAACGTCCGGAAGGAATACTTATGTATAAAAAGAAAACAAAAACTGAAGAACCTGCGGCGAACTGCAGCTGTGGTTTGAGCGAAAATGTCGATGTCAGGGCAGCTCTCCATTGCTGAAGGTTTAACATCCGCGTAAGAGGACACATCGGACGATAATAAGAGTAGTTGGTAGGCGAGATTGAGAGCAGCGATGGTGATCATATTTAATTATTGATATGCTGTTCTTCTCAACTCAGAATTCTCACCACGTCCTGATCGCTTTGGGAATGAAGCGTTCATTTGCTTAAAACCATTGTTGAAATGAGGAAAAACCTACCTACTCACCGAATGTTAAATATCCCTCCTTTACCCACGTTAAATTTATCAGATTTTTGGTTTCTTTCAAAGTCCTAGCTAAACCTTAGTTATTCCAGTTTTTGAAATTTAACCCAACTACCTTCTCAAAACATCCAACATGTATGTTCCATCCCTACAGCTCAGAACATATTTAACACGCGAGTCTATACTCTGTTGTCACTTACATTGTTTCCCAAGATCGGTGCACATAACTTCCCTCTGCTATTCAACTGTGTAGGTACACAACATCTACATAAGTAGGTACCTATCTCGTACAAATACTTACACTTACTATGTTATTAATACTAAATACTATGTTATTGAGGCATTGTTCATTCGTGGGTTTTTGTTTGCACGAACAAATATTTTGGTAAAATTCATCATGATGACGAAAAGCGCAAACTCACGCAATCTCCAAGTCTCCGAACAATGAAAGTTGTGCAAACGGAAAGGGAACTTACGTTTGCACATGCAAAGAGGTTACCGACCACGATAAAACTAATACGAGAACATGGAGGCACAAACCCGCGTGATCCCTGGAAGTGTTTAATGAAGTCGGATGGAGAATAAAAAGTCTGCCAAGTGGGTTTAGCACATAGCTTCCTCGTATCCATAACCCGATTATACAGGGTGGTCCTTAATGAACGTACCACCCCTTTCAATTTCGTTGGTTGTGGAGAAATCAAAAAACTTGTCGAAGTAACTCCCCTTATTTTTTTGTAAAGAATTCAGGAAAAATACTTTTGCGCAAAAAAATTGCGCGCAATTGTGCGCAATTGACACTAACTTCGTTTTTTCAAATACGAACCCCCATTTTTTATTGCAGATTCAGATTCTACGTCAAATTTCATGAGAAATTCATACCTGAATCGATTTTTTCCATTGCGTGCATTTGGTACTTTTCGCGCGCAAAGTGACCAGGGTGCGCAAAAGTGAGTTTTTTTTTACCCCAAGTGTGGCACATTTTTTTTCATTATTTTTGACGCAGAATCACGTGGTGAGGTCCTTTCTTCGATTTCATCGTTATTTTTCCAAATTTAGAAGGAAAAAACCCTGTGTTGTTGCCTGTAAAGTCGGTATACGGGCGAAAGTTTTACGTGACAACGACTTTGAGTGGTAAAATAATTTTAATGTTAATATTCATTCGTATAGTAGGAAGAAGGATAAAATAAAATTCTTTGTCAAGTTGCACAGAGTAGGTATTTCCCGTAGGTAGTAGGTATTTCCCATGGGTGGGGGGGGGAGTGAATGCCAGGGAAGGGGGGCGGGGGCGCTCCCGCTTTTGTGAGCGCCGGGGAAGGGGAGGGGCCGCCCGCCTTTAGGGAGCGCCGAGCTGCACCCCCTCCGTGAGCGGAGCGTAACGCAGTTTCTTGAAGTGTCTCCCGGTAAACCAATTTATAAGACGTTATCACGTCAAAATAATGTTTTTGGACTTTATTTTCCCTCCCCCTTTCGCGACACGTGCTGGGGACCGGCTATGGCAGGATTAAAAATAAATGGCTCACTTCTAAAATTTAGAAATCAGGCTCACTAATTTAATTAGAAAACAAAATATTGGAAAGTAGATAGGTACTTACCTACTTTAATGTAAAAAAAAAAGTTTCTCATCTCAAAATTTTCAAAAAAAAAAATTAAAAGTTACAAAATCTCCGAAAAAGTAGTAATAAACAACTAAGATAGTAATAATCAAATTCAAAAATCACAGCAACTGCTCGAAATCACCTCTTTTTGCCTGCAGACAAGTAACAAGTAACTTTTAATTTTTTAAAGGTTTCTAGCTTTTTGATTTTTTTTACATTAAAGTAGTTCCTACTTATTTAGAGGAGAGCCATTTATTTTTAATCCTGCCATAGCCGGTCCCCAACCCGTGTCGCGAAAGGGGGAGGGAAAATAAAGTCAAAAAACATTATTTTTCCTTCTAAATTTGGAAAAATAACGATGAAATCGAAGAAAGGACCTCACCACGTGATTCTGCGTCAAAAATAATGAAAAAAAAATTTGCCACACTTGGGGTTAAAAAAAACTCACTTTTGCGCACCCTGGTCACTTTGCGCGCGAAAATACCAGTTGCACGCAATGGAAAAAATCGATTCAGGTATGAATTTCTCATGAAATTTGACGTAGAATCTGAATCTGCAATAAAAAATGGGGGTTCGTATTTGAAAAAACGAAGTTAGTGTCAATTGCGCACAATTGCGCGCAATTTTTTTGCGCAAAAGTATTTTTCCTGAATTCTTTACAAAAAAATAAGGGGAGTTACTTCGACAAGTTTTTTGATTTCTCCACAACTAACGAAATTGAAAGGGTGGTACGTTCATTAAGGACCACCCTGTATAGATGATCCGATGCATAGTAGTTAATCTCAAAACACCAATCTCTAATTACCTTTCACTACCCTCATAGGGGACCATCTACACGCTAATCTGGACAATCCTAGAAAATTTCATGAAATTCGGATGAAAAATGTAAGTGTTATGGCTGTTACAAGGAATTCACGTTTGCGCATGCGCAGCGGCTACTATCAGTCCGGAGGTAATGATTTTCATAGGGGACCATCTAAATACTAATCTGTAACATCCCTGAAAATTTCATTGAAATCGGATGGAAAATGTAGAAGTTATGGCCGTTACAAGGAATTCACGTTTGCGCATGCGCAGTCGCTTCTATCAGTCCGAGGATGATGATTTTCATAGGGGACCGTCTACACACCAACCCGCACAATCCCTGAAAATTTCATAGAAATTGGACAATAACTTCGTATAGTTATGCGCGTTACAAGGAATTCATGACAGACACACAGACACGGAACCAAAATTATTCAGAAAGGTCTGAAACGCAAAACGTGAGTGAAAATTTTGATTTTGGAGAACTTTTTTTTCGTCCTTGAAAAGTGAAAACAAAGCTTCCGCTACCTTGGTAGACTTGGAAGCAATTTAACCCTAATTTCCCACTTCTTCAAAATATTTGTTTTTTAGAATTTTGTTGTTGAAACTTTTGGTGTATTTTGACAAATTAAATGACATAAAATGCCAAGTTTCGATCAAGATGTTTGTGATTTTCCATAAATCGATGAGGACTGTCAGGCGTCGGTAGCTAGGTTCTACTTAGATACTTCAGGAGGACGGTGACAATCGATATCTTCCAAAAAGATGCTTCAGGACCGAGGGAACTAATGCAAAGCATGAAATCGTAATAAAATGAATAAGAATGATATATTTGAATACAAAATATGAACTAATCTAGAAATATCTTCTTTCTTACTAATGGCAGATTACAATTTAGGTTTATCATTAAAGGTTCTTTCCTTGTTTCGGAAGGCACGAAATTCACATACAAGTAGCTTAAGTACAGTGACTATAGCAATAGGTAGGTAAGTCAGGATCGGTACCTATTTTATGATACTGTCGAGGTCGTTCCATTGGGTTCATGAATATGGTCATTGCTAGGAAATTCATTATATTCTCTAGTTCTTCCACCTTAACAATACCATCATTCAATGTATCATCAACACCATCAAAGTTCTTTTCCAGTTTTTGCAGGGAAGTCTCATCGGAGAGATTTTCATCGTTCTTGGTTCGAAGATAATCCAAGCTTCGAGACAAGAGCTACGATGAATTTCCTCTGACCGGACCTAATACGTGCTTATTCTGTAAACTAATAAATCTACGAAATAACACACAAAAGTTTTAGTCAAAAAAGACCTCTCCTCCTCTTGGAGTTTCTTAATGGAATATTGATGCAGTGGCTCCCACACTCTGGGGTTTCAATAATACCGAACCCCCAGCTCTTTAGGTGTTCGAAAAGACACCATTGAACAATCAATTTCTTTTGTTATTCTTAGATAGTTCAGCTACAACTAATATTTCTATAATATTTTGAATTGGGTTTCTATAAGATTCGAAATGAAATTTGGCAGAATAATTATAATAATATACCTGAACAAGCTCATGAAACTACCTCTACTGTCCGCCAGTTCATGGTAGATGTAGGTCTGATCTCATCACGATATTATTGCAGAAATCGATGATTTTTCCGATTTTTCTCACACAATCAATACAGTATTGAGGTAGCCAACAAAATATTGGTTTTGGAATAAAAAAGGGATACAGTGTTGCAGAAAGCTTAAAAGTCGTACTTCCAAAACTATACCTCAGGACGGGTACGTGCGGTATCTGAGAGATAGAGACATCGTGGAAAATTTTCCAGTTTGTTTTCCTGTTGAGTAATAGCTAGAGGGCCGAGGCTCCGTTTTGGCCTCAGTGTCGATTGTCTCCAACGGTCTTTCAGTTTACTACATCCCAGCGTCTCCCGCCATGACGTCAGAAGAATCTGGCATATTCGCCGTGCCTTTCCATTTAATTTTCTATAAGTTTCCATTCATGCCATGATAATACATACAATAATATTTTTTAGATTACCTATTATAGAAATAATTCATGATGCTACCAATGCTAAAAGTAATGTTTATCCACTGAAAAGGCAGTTTTCGTATATAATAATTTTCATATATAATAATATTATATATTATTAAGTTTTAATTTTTTCGATTTTCCAACATTCAATAAAGTTTGGGTTTTTATTCTCTCGACTAAGGATTTGGTCAATTGAAGAATAAAGAGGCTGTTCTGTGCTAGAACGCTGCAAATTATTACACAATGGTTTATTATTTTTCTATATAGATCACTCGTCTACAAAATCACCAACCATCCAATATAAAAAAAAAATCAGAAAAAATCCAAAAAAAAATTTAAAAAAAATCAAAATCACTAACTATTGATTACATTTCGATCAGCTCTAATTTGAACGGAGATTAGGCCTCTTTTGCGATTCACACTCGTGTTTTGATTTATATATATATATATTTCAATATAAACACTTAAATTTTCGTAGGGAGCGAACGGTTTGTCCTACAGAGCTCCGCGTGGTCTCAAAAATTCTAAAAATTCTATAGAATCTTAATTTGAAGGAAAAACAATACCTTTATATCGAAATTTTTTTGAGTTAGGGCGTTTTCAAAATTTCAAAATTGATTTTGGAACCCTTAGGAGTGACCTACATCAACCAAAAGCTTCGGGGCACAACTAGACCCAAATGGAGCCTACATACCAAATTTCATCAAAATCGGTCAATGCTAAGTGGCAAAAGTGCCGCGTACGGCTACGGCGGACGGACGGCCAAATTTTTATTCGATTTTTGGATTCTACGTACCTTGAAACGTAAACCATCAAATTTTGAGGGGGGTGTTAAAATTTTTTTTTCTTGGTCGATTCCAAAGGTTCATTATTGAAAATAATAAACAAAAACGCTGCAAATTATTACACAACGGTTTATTATTTTTATATAGATCACTCGTCTACAAAATCACCAACCATCCAATATGAAGAGAAAAATAAAAAATTAAAATAAAATCAAAAAAAAAAAAAAAAATCCAAAAAAATCGAAAAAATCAAAAAAAAAAAATCAAAATCACCAACCATCGATTGCATTTCGGTCAGCTCTAATTTGAACGGAGATTAGGCTCTTTTGCGATTCACACTCGTGTTTTGATTTATATATATATATTTCAATATAAACCCTTAAATTTTCGTAGGGAGCGAACGGTTGTCCTACAGAGCTCCGCGTGGTCTCAAAAAATTCTAAAAATTCTATAGAATCTTAATTGAAGGAAAAACAATACCTTTATATCGAAATTTTTTGAGTTAGGGCGTTTTCAAAATTTCAAAATTGATTTTGGAACCCTTAGGAGTGACCTACATCAACCAAAAGCTTCGAGGCACAACTAGACCCCAAATGGAGCCTACATACCAATTAAAATCAAAATCGGTCAATGCTAAGTGGCAAAAGTGCCGCGTACGACGTACGGCGTAAGGCGGACGGACGGCCAAATTTTTATTCGATTTTTGGATTCTACGTACCTTGAAACGTAAACCATCATTTTTTGAGGGGGGTGTTAAAATTTTTTTTTTTTCTTGGTCGATTCCAAAGGTTCATTATTGAAAATAATAAACCAAAATCAATCAAAATTTGGTCTGGTACTAATTTCTTTGGCCATTTCATTTATTTCCCCTTCTAATGATTAGTGTATCTCTCGAATACACCGCGCGTATCAACAGCTCCTAGACCGCGCATATCTGAGGGCCTGTAACGTTACAGCATCCACAGAAGCTTATATAGATCCCTAAGCATTCAATTTGATAAAGGACCATCTAGACCGCAACCCGGAAATTTCAACGAATATTCGAAAATGTCATTGTAATCGGACAGCAACGTCGTTTGAGTGACCTACTTCCAGTAGACGAGTGGGGCCTCATCAACGGCTTCGTTGGGATCCCGCATCCAGTAAAATCCTTCCCTCCCTCCTGTTTTTCAGCATCGTTTCCCAATTTACTGTAAAATGTTTGATATCCAGTAATTACGATATGATAATTGTTGCATGATTTATTACTTGTTATTATTATGACAATTTCATGAGTTATTATAACGATTTCCGTACAAGGATGATTGAAACGAATTTGACAATATTTTTCAGTTCTTACGTCGGTACATTATTATTTGTTTCCATTGCTCTGTGATTCAGACCTTGG